>JAWWLV010000121.1:108902750-108955783 GCA_035041135.1 Platyrinchus mystaceus | reverse complement strand
ACCCTTCAGGGAAAAAAATACAAAGCAAAAACTGTTGTTACTGTGGTTGAATTGGCTGTTTTGGTTTTGTGTTACGTGGCAGTCTTGAAAATGGTTGAGAAAACCCTGCCAGCTGCAGAAGTGGAGGTTATGAAACGTTGAGGTACCTCATGCCCTTTGGTCCCTGTAGGACTAGAAATGTGCACCCGTTGACCTTGGGGAGTTAATACAGAAACCCTTGAGACTGATGAAAAGTGTGGACAGTCATCCTGTCTGTAAAGGTGCAGGAGGTTGTAGTGGTAACAGCAAAAGGAATAGATGCTAAAGAGCCTTTGAAACTCTGATATGGGAGGAAACAAGCATTGTGTTATGTATTGATATATTTTCAAATGATCAGCTTTATTGCAAAAGTTTTATTCCCCCAGTTGGGTTCTATTTCTTAAGTAGCTGTAGAGCAGTTGGTAAAGTTGCTAAACTATGCTCACGTGAGTAAAGATTGCCGAGCCAGGGTTTACAAGGGGTTAATATTTGTTGGATAAACTTGGTCAATTCTTTCACATATGAAAAAGAGGTTTTGAAAAATATTAGGCATAAACCCAGTGCTTTATTCTAAGTTTAGCAGATTGGCAGATTGTTTTGTCTCTCCTACAATACACAAGTTATTTTAGTTTTGAAAAGTAAAATTTGTCAATTCAAACCCCAAGTTTTTGGGAACATATTTAAAATAATCCTTCCCCCCCCCCCGATTAATGCTGCAAATCTTATTAAATTTCATTTTTTAACCAAAAATTATGAATTTTCTTGGAAATTTATTAGAAAGAAATAAACAGGTTTTCCCCCATTTAGGTTTTCTTTTGGTTTCAAAAATATCCTCACAATTTCTAAGCATCTACAGCTAATTCACAGTGTTACCTGATAAAAGCTTCCAGTATTAGCAAGGAGCTGCAGATCTTTAACACGAAAGTGCATCATAAAATGCATAATGCTAATGTTATTATTTTTCTTGAGAGGACTGAAAAATTAAAATGCTGTAAGAAGACAGCTTGCAAAGATAGCTGGGAGCAGCAGGCAGTTAAGTAATATGTTCTGTGTGGGTGGGGAGGTTAAGTTGTGGTTTTGTTTTCTTTTGTGAGAGAGAAAATATTGATTCATCTGGAGAAAATGGAAATGACTGAGGAAGCTACCTCAGATGAGTGAAAAAGTCAAACAAATGTGCTCCCACATGTGTGCCTTATCACTCTTGGAAAAATTAAACCCCATCTTTTCAGCTCTTGTTTCTGTGCTTCCTACTATCATAAAAGGCAAACAATGAATATTTATTTTTTCTTTCACTATATGACTTGATTTTCATGTCCCTGCATATTTGGAAAAGTACTTTAAAAACAAAGGTGTCTGCTGCAATCCATCCCTAGATGGAGATCTGTGGAACTGTCAATTATACCTGCTACCCACATCCTCCTTAAGGGCTTTACACGGACACCAAATGTATGCTGTGAGTTTTCAAACTGAGTGGGGAAGCTGCTGCAATGTATTTTTAATGCTACAGTTCCAAAGGAAGGCGGAAAAGCCTCTCCTAAGTACAGGAATCCCAGTGAGAAAATAGAAGGTATTAATTCTTGGTCTGACAACACCCTGGATCCTTGCCTTGTGTTATTTCACCTCCTTATGGAGAATGGAGGGCAGTGTTGTTGTTTAGCCCAGACCAGAGGGTGATGCCATACAGCACTGTCATTTTGTGTTTACAGAGGTGAGATCAGAATTTAAAGGCAATACTGTAGGTCTTGTAGAAGAGACCACCTTCATAAAAGATCCTCCCAAGAGGCTTCCTGCTTCTCCTTTATTGCAGCTGCCTCTGATAGTTTTGTCCCCCTTAGTCTGCTTTTTTGCAGATGGCCTGAAATGGCCCTTGCTGTGAGTCCTGTGAGGGCAGGAATAAATGTAGTAAGAGAAGCCGTTGCAGAAACTGATGAGGAGGAGTAAAGATTCGGAACTTTATTCTTTTAGACTGATATGAAATCAAGAGATATGCAATAAATCTCTCCTAGTGGTGGTGTTGGCTGTTTAACGTCATGATGGCATAGTGGTTTAAACAAGAGGTAAAAAGGAACATGAAAACTAATTAATTTATTACCCAGGAAAAGTGCCTCAATATAAAGTACTTTATTATTCCTAAAAGCTGCTTTGCCTTAAGATATTTATAACAGTGAACCAGAGAACACTGAAGAGCAAACCTACATGGTCACAAGTCCTTTCAAAATGTATCAGCACAGCTTCTTTCTTTCTGTCTTTTACAAAGTAATGCAAAATTTGAAAATAACCAAAACCTTCATACAAAACTTAAAAATAGAAAAAAAAATTGAAAATCAAATCAAAACAAAACAAAAAGCAAACAAAACCAAAGCAACAACAACAAAACAAATCAGCAAACAAACAAAACAGGAAAACACAACCAAAAAACCAAACCCAACCCAGTGTGATTGTGGTTGCAGGAGTGTGAAGAACTGAATGCTGCCTGCAGGGAATATGATCCCCTTCCTGCCTCTGCTTCGCTGTTCCCATGGGATGCTACTCAAATAGTTCAGATCCATTAGGGCTGTAAGTGCTCTGTCAACCTGGGATACCAGGGTTCATTTTTGTGAGCCACTGAATATTCCCAGTCACAGTGTGATGGGTGCTGAGCTGTGGATGACTCTCCTGGTAAATCAAGCAGTTTCAGAGTCCAGTTTCCAGCTCTGGGTCCAGCTGGCACAGCCTGTCTAAGTCTATAGCAATAAAGTATCCCTGTCTCTAAAATAGGGTAGCTGCACCCAAACCAACCACTCAGAACAGTCCCTGGCTGGTGCTGGAACCTGAGCTACACTCAGGAATGCATTGGAAAAGTGCTGTTTGTTTTGGGCCAAAATAATTCCAGGCACCATTCGAAAAATTGAAGAATAGAGATGATTGCATTCCAGTACTTGGGAATGTTCCCTGGCACCATTCAATCTGCTGACAGAGGTAATTATAGGATGGGATTTGCCTAATGAAATGTAGATGCCAACATCTGGGACAGTTGTCTGTGTCTACTCCAGACAATGTATGGTCGATGAAGAGAAACACTTGGTCATAATTTGTCTCATCATATGAGATCATTAAGTGGTTGTCTAATAACAGTCACAGGGGCTGCACCATAAAATCTGTATCAGATAACACTGACTGTATGATGAGCCCAGAAAGACTAGGTCACTACATTATTATCCACACAGACCAATATAGACAACACAGTGCAATTATACTCCCAAAGCAGGTATTGAACACAGTGCTAGAAGCAAAACCAAGCAAAAATCTGTGGCAGAGCAACGATTCAGTCTTGAACTCATAAACAATCCCTGAACGACCTTTTCCTATATTTTATTAAACTTCTATCTTCCCACGCTTCCTCAGGTTTTATCTGCTGGCTTCTTTCACAAGGTGTGACTAACTCTGTATATCTGGATAAACAGGGACCTGATCCTGTTTGCAGGTCCCTTGGCAGCAATGTAAGAGCAATAGTAACAATTTGCATTTATACACTCCCTTCCATCTGATACCCTCAGAGTGCTTTACAAATACTGATTGGTTATATTTCACATTACTCCTGTGGGATGGCTATAAAATAGAAAAATAGAAGAGTGGATTATGAATGACTGGAACTGAGACACAGGCAAAGAGAAAAGAAAAACAGACTGTTAGAAAAAGGAAGGACCGTTATTTCTTCATAAAACCAGGAACTCAGTGATTTCGTCCCAGTCCACAACAGATGGGAATTCAGCTTTTATGCCCTAAATTCCATGCTAAGCAAGAATTTAATACAGGGCATATCTTGGTCTTAATGAAAACTCTGGATGCCCTTAACTTTTGACACAGTATATGAACTATAGAGAGCAAAGGTGATCCTCATGTATGGTATCAGGTTTTTGTTGCACTGGACTAATTTAATAAACTTAATAGCAAGAAATGCTTCTTAGCCAATACCTGTGAGTGAATGATACAGATCCCCCATCAGTAGAGACTGTAGATTTAGAAAGGCCAAGTGGCTTCACAGTGGATGTGATTCAGTTTTTCTGACTCGGTGTCAAGTTCTTCCCAACAGAAGATGTGAAATACCCAACATGGTCAGTAGAAATAGGCAGTGTGCTTTGGAGTCCTCCAAGGAGATACCTTGCTCACCTAAATTCAACCACCTAAATCAGATAAAGTGGATCTTCTTTAAAAGGGCTTCAAGGAATCTGTCATCACTACTTGCCTGGGAACTTGAGTAGTTACTGTAGGTCTGCTCTGATAGGAGCTAAAAATACAGTTGTAGGTTAGAGAGTCAACCCAGGCAAACTGGATTCTTCCTAAGGAAAAGATATATAAGGACAACCATAGAATCATTAAGATTGGAAAAGATCTCTAAGTTCGTCGGGTACAACCATTAACACAGCACTGTCAAGTGCATCACTACACCATGTCTTGAAGCACCACACTTCTAGGGATGGTGATTCCACCACTTCCATGGGCAACCTGCTCTAGTGCTTTGTCACTCTTTCCAGGAAGAAATTTGTCCTCGTATCCAAACTAAACCTCCCCTGGTGAAACATTAGGTGTTTTCCTCTTATCCTGTCAGTTGTTACCTGGGAGAAGAGGCTGACTCCCACCTATCTACAACTTCCTTTCAGGTAGTTGTAGAGAGGGATAAGATTCCCCCTGAGCCTCCTTTTCTCCAGACTGGATATCCCCAGCTGCCTCAGCTGCTCCTCATCAGTCCTGTGCTCCAGACCCCTCACCATCACATGCAACCATTAGGGTGGCAGTGAAAGGAAAAGAGTCACCTCCTTGCCCCCTTGGCCCTCTGCAGAGGTTGCAGTCCTGTTCCTCAGACACCACTGCTTGTGTGGGGACCCCTGGTGGTCTAGTGATTAGGATGCGGCGCTCTCACCGCCATGGCCCAGGTTTGATTCCCGGTCAGGGATACTCCCCCGGGGAAAAGGAGCTCGTCAGCCCCTAAGGCCATCCATCTAAGAGAAGGTTACTCTAAACAAACCTACGTCCTGAGGACCTCACTGCCATTGTCCAAGCTCGCTTGGCCTCGGCAGATGAACCTTAGGATTAAAGGGTGGGCTCAGTTCAGCGCAGGCTGTGTCTCACCTAAAAAATCCATTGCGCAGGCTTGAAAGGTAAAAGACCATTCCCAAATCTTCGTTTGTGAAGACTGGCCCTATTACTGCTTGTGTTGAGTGATTCACATTCTGAGCCCTAAGAATCCTCTCCCCCTACTCCTGCTCATCTTTGGCTGTGTAACCTTGTCTGGGATCAACTCAGTGAGTGATGGGTATGGCTGTGTGCTGTGGCTCCATTCTCTGCATTATTTAGCATGCTGACAGCCTTTGTGTTACCTGCAAATATCACCAATTGTGACTGCAAACTGCCTTCCAGAAGTATGGAATAGCAACAGACCTAGCAACAGTCACTGCAGAACCCTACTAAGAGCATCCTCTCTCCATCATGGTTTCCTATTTTGACAAACCCTCTTGCAGGTTTGTGAATTACCCTCTTCTCTATCATCTCCTTATCGTGTGGCTTATTGATATGATGTGGAGCCAATTTTTTAATCAAAATGTTATGCAGCAAAAAGTCAAACACCATGCTGAAGTCTAAATAGATTATTTGTTATTATCTTAATTAGTCAGCCTTGGAAAATCATCAAATATTTAAATTGCATTTGTTTTATGAGACATGTTTTCTACAAAATTTTGGTGACTAGCATTAATTAATTACATTCTCTATTACTTATTTATTCTTTATTAATTTTGCCTTTTTTCCCTCCTTGCATCAGTTCTGTTATTGATGTTGCAGTGGCTTTCCCAGGAGAACTTGTTCTTCATTTATTATTGTTTCATATCAGCAGGCTTCCCACCCTTTGGAACATCCCCTGGATTCTGGCCTTTTGGAAAACACTTTTCTAGAAATCCATGGGCATACAGGATGCCCCAGCCTGCACATTTTCCTGTGCTTTTTGTGATTGTGTTGAGTGACAGTCAAAACCAGGGGTGTCATTTCAGATGACTTCAATGAGAGGAATACAGAGGAAAGGAGAGAGTTAACAACAGCAGGAAAAAATGCTGCACTCTCAAGTGAACCTGTTAATTTTGAAATGTGAGAATTAGTACAGAATAGGGAGAAGCTTGACAGGCATTTCTGACCTGACACGAAGCTCAGCTATTCATTGAAATTTTGACACCATCACTTTAGTCTGAGACCACCCCACTCCATAAATTCACCCCTGCTCTCCTTCTTCCTGTCCTTCTCCATATACATTTAATAGTTCTCTAAAACTGTCAAAGGCAGCTTTTTCTGCCTTTGATGGATCCTAGTGTTTGCCAAAGACCTCAGGTTTTTAAGAGCTGTTTTATATGAGGGCAGAGTCCTTCCTCTCAGCCCACATTCACTCTTGCAAGGATCTGGTACTATTCCTGGCCAGGACAAGGAAAATCTCTGATGGTTTAGGTCATTCCATGAGGGAATGGGCATTACTGTACGTCACACTAATTACTATTTCCTTTGATTGATCCCCTTGATCCTTCAATAGGACAGTTTAATAATATAATTTAATAAACTGCTTTTCCCTCTTACTTGTTAGAAACCTTAAGAAGGTTTAAATATTTGATAACACTTTTGCTTCCATTTTCAACAAGAGGGTGAGGTGTAATCAAATCAGATCACTAAATGTAATCAAATCAGATCAAATCAATCACTAAAAAAGTGAATGCCATAAACACAGGAATACAAATCAAATTAGAACAAAAATAGAAGATTGTTGTGAGAACACTTAGACAAATTTAAATTGGATTCCCAGACAACATGGAAAATATCTTGGAATTGTTGTCAGATGCCTCTGAACTCCTAGAAGTCAGATAAGGTCCTATAAGATAGGAAAAAGCAAATAAACCGGATGTTCTTAAAAAAGAAGAGGAAGAATAGAAAGCTAAAGGCTACTGAGCAGTCAACCAGAGGTAATGAAACAATAACTAACTGAAATCTCACAGAGGGAAATGAGCAGAAATGTGGTTTTGTTAAGAAAGAAATCCTGTCGGTTCCTTCTACAGAAGGCTTTGGGATAGGTAAAAGCAGTAGTTAAATAAATGAATTTAGAATGTCTGTTGATATTTTTTATATTATTTTATCACAACATATTGAAAAAAGATGGTCTTGATAAATCTAAACTGAGATGGGTGAAAAACTGGTTAGAAAATGACTACGTGAAAGTAATTAATTATCATGAGTCCATTTTCCAAATAGATGTACTATAGCAGATTCTTTCTTTGTTCAGGTGTTACCAAATAGTTTGAATTATGCTGATGATCAAACAGGAAGCGTAAGTTTTCACTGTGTCACAATCTGAGCATGTTTCAACAAAATAAGGAAGCTTCCAAAATAGTCAAGCATCATATGGGAGGTGTCTCTAAGACACGTCACTTAATCCTCTGTTTACACTTTAAGGCCTGATATGGTTTATTCTCAGTGTTGCTGCAAGTTATAAAGAGATGAACTAGAAACAGGCTTGACTTAGGCAGTGTAAAGTGTGGCCCAGACTGGAAATTTTAATTCTGAGGGGACAGCTCAAGAACCAGGTGCTGTTTGAATCATTGTGTCTCAGTGCTGTGTCATGATAGCCAGTGTACTCTGAGCTTTAATTTCCACCTATTGACCAAAAAAGGTCACCTCTGTCTAATTTGTTGAAGGACCATTTCCATTGCTTATGGATGAGAACCTGTAAGGAGACAAGGTAAAATGGGTGTTGAGGTAATGTGACTATCTGCTACTCTCACCCTGAAAGGGACATAAATCATCTCTGCCTCCATACTTTCCTCAAGTTGTAGAGAATTCCTACCACTGTAACAGTGCCCTCTTCCTTTCTCCCTCTCAAATTCATACCTGTGTGCCAGTAAGTTTCAGAGATCAGTGCCCACTTCTGTCATGGCATTTACCTGAGAAACAGCCTCAAAATGCACCAGACAGACTTCACTACAAGCAGGTTCCACTGCAAGGCATGAGATATCACACCTCAACTGATGCCTCAGTCAATATTTTTCCTCTGGTGTTCTTTGCTGAGTTTAGTTATTGCTTTTGACTTCGAAATTCTGTTAGCAAGAAAATGATTGCTTAAGAAACTTACTGCAGCAGAAACCTCATCATTTACTATCAGTGGCTTTTAATTAAATTGTAATAAAAGTAAACAAAACTTTTCAAAAACAAATTTATCATCTCTGTTCAAATATTTCTGTGTCTATCTCTTATGAAGTTAGGTTGCCCTGCTGAAATGGCTATGAAACCCATGAACTGCCTCTTTCATCTTTGCTAAGCTGATTCCAGTGACATCCTTTCCCATGGGGAGGGACTATGAAGGAGAATTTCAGTAAACTAATTGCACAGGGCTCTGCTATAATTGGCCTGATTACCTTCTCTTTGCAGTGAATGGCTCCATCTTGCCCACTGGAGAGAATTCCTTTGTCTTTAGGAATGCCATGCCAAGATGATGAAGTAGTTTGCGTATTAGGGACAACATACTGAATATGGTGTGATACTCTGAGAATCATAGAATCAGCACAGAATCCTAGAACAGTTTAAGTTGGAAGGGACCTTAAAGACCACGTCATTCCACCCTCCAGACATTGGCAGGAATACCTTCCATTATCCCAAGTTGCTCCAAGCCTCTTCCAACATGGCCTTGAACACTTCCAGGGATGGGGATTCACAGCTTCTCTGGGCTAACTCTTTCAGTGCCTCACTACCAATATTACACTTCATCCCTTTCCCAAATATTTATGAGATTTGTCCCTAATCCCAAACCTTCTTCCTTCTTCTAACTTCTCAGTTCTTCATGCTTTACCTATTTTCTTTCCTCTTGAGATAGTACTTGTCCCTTTAAGAAAAATATTCCTTTCAGAATGTATACTCAAAGGCAAAAAACAAAGGGACGTGATGGTCTTTTTCAAATATATGGAAAGTGGATATAAAAGAAGTAAGAATTAGCATGGTTTGCATGACATTGGTGACTAGAATAACATGGAATAAAATTCAGCAAGCAGGTTGTTGAATATTGCACCAAAACCTTCTCACACAGAGGACAGGCAAGTGCTGGCACTGATTGCCTGGAGCACAAGCCCAACCTCTGACTCCAGAAGGTTTTATAAGTCTTAAGACTTATGACTTAAACTTATGAGTTTATGACTTTCCTAGTAGTCCCTGTGCTGAAGTATGAAAGCAAAGCTCGCCAGCTATGGAGCAGATCATATTTCTCCAACTTCACCCTCCTCACTGATAAAAAAATAAAAACATGGACAGTGCTCTTTTTCCTAAAACATGAAGAGAAAGAAAAAATATTTTATACATATACATACATATATATATTTATGTATATGTATGTACACATTTATGTATATAAATATGTATATATATATGTATGTTCTTATATTCCCCCTCAGTGTTTGGTGGAATCTGGGACACACTTTTTCAAATATTAGATATTCTCTATCTGTATACATTTACATAAGAAAATACACAGAATAACCCAGAATAACCTTATTTGGGTTCTCTGTTTTTTTTCATGTCTGTTTTGCTGAAAACGTGTGAATGACAAATTCCTTATTTTCTAAATATGTAATTAACTTCCCCTCCCCCTGCATAGTAGGTGCCAAATAACTTTCACATGGATCCAGGAATCTAATTAAAGTGCAGAAACCAAGGGTTTTAAAAATAATTTTTATTAGTTAAATAAAATTATCTTAAATGTCCTAGATGCATAAACAGGGTTGGAGAGCTTTTAATTATGTGATTTGCATCCAGGATGAAGTTAAACTATAATATGTACAAATAAATCGAACAGTTTGTTTCAGAACTCCACAGGATTTTACCATAAGAAATCTTATCCTTCTAGATGGAAATAAAGAATTTTCTAGTTTTTTTGATTCCCAAATTCCAACTTCCTGCTCTTTGCTCAGTGCTTTTCACAGGTTAAATGATTTCACATTTTTATAATTTTGGTAAGAACCCTGAACTGCTTGAAATTATTTTAGTTTAAATTATTTATATAAATAGGTGTAACTATATGTCTCAGTTCCAGCTTATTCTAAGTAGATTAACAGAGGTGTCAGAATTTAAATTAAATATTTAAGACAGTTAATATTGAAATAAAAACCTAATTGTAAGTACTATCACTTCATCTGATATAACTAACTTTTAGAATTTTATCATCTATCCATTTTTTTCTGTGATTTCAGTTCACATAGTGTATTTCCTACTGCAATACTGAAATAATACCCCATAAGAAGTCATGAAATTCATATATGGGACAGGCTACAAGTCACCTAACATTAGGTGTTTAAAACTATGTACCTGGTCTCATCAAGTTAGGTAGGTCCCTTAGCAGTCACCAAAACCACATTTCACCAGGAGATTCATCTTAGACTTATCTTGCAACTTTTTGTTAGATGGGGGTGAAGCAGCCTTTGGACATAACTGTCTCCAGAGAGAATTGATGGCTCCTTGATGGTTAGCTCAGAGCAGATTCCTAACCGTCAGATGACAGAATCATAGAATGGTTTGGGTTGGAAAGGACCTTAAAATTATCTCATTCCGTGCCTATGGCAGGGACACCTTCCACTGCACCAGATTGCTCAAAGCCGCATCCAACCTGGCCTTGAAGACTTCCAGGGATGGGGCAGCCACAGCTTCTCTGGGCAACTGTTGCCAAAGTCTCACCATCCTCCACAATAATAAGTCCTTTCTAGCATCCTATCTAAATCTACCTTGCTTTAGTTTAAAACCGTTCCCTCCCTGTCCTGTCACTACATGGTTGTGTAAAGATGGTTGAAGTCAGCTAAGATGAATATACTGAGACACTTTGACACCCACCTGACACCCATGTTGTCAGGTGTCATCATTCATCCAGGTGACCTCCCAGGCACATCAGTCCTTACAGTGGGGATGCAAAACTCCGTCAGGAAGGGCATGTAAGGATCCCTATGGGCAGAAATTGTGGAATGGTTCAGTAAGTCCGTCCCCTTTCTGTATCAATGTTAATTAACATGGTTCTGTGGACAGATGCAATTACAAATTCCAATAAACACAAAGAACTGCATCTATCTAACATGAGATAATCCTGAAACAGCCTCATCATGACTGACTAGCCTTTCCCTTGGTGCCCAAATCCATCTTGCCCCTGGAAGTGCTTTTTTCAAATGCCGACTGTTGGATGTTCAAGCATTCCAGGCAGTACGTGTGATAAAGTCCAGGCTGCTGTCCACAGAATATTAGGGCTCATCTCCAGATGACCAATTCTCTGTGGAGTGTTTATTTTCTTGGATTTTTTTTTTCAGTTATAAGGAAAGAAGGAGAGTAGAAAATATTAATGCAATGCTATTCCCCCAAGGGAGGGTGGAGCAACTTCAGGAAAACCAGTGAAGGAGGAGAAAGGGACCAGAGGGAAGTCTGAAGGTTAATACTATGCCCTTGGCATTCTCTGCACAGGAAAGCTGCCAAGAGTTTTCTTTGTCATGCTGCTTTTTCTGAAGGCCTTTTGACTTCACTTAGATGGCGAATGGAAAGCTGTACACAAAATAAATGTTTGGGAGACTAAATGTCACCACAGCATTCTTCTCACATGATGGTCTTTATTCCTCAGTGTATTTTCCTTTGGAAACACCCTTTTCACCCCATTTCAGATACTCCTGCTTGCTTCCCTTTAAACCCATTCTCCAGACCCATGCCAGTGTGGCCTGTTCATGACATCTTACCCACTACGGCAGCTCTGAATTTTGTTATAAGCAGCAGAAAATAAAAGCACAACCAGCTCCTTTTCTACTTCCCTTTTTTGTTCAGCAGCAGACCGTGCCATCTTTTGGGGCATAATTTTTTTTATTAGTACCATACTTATGGTTTAATAATAATTGTCAATATTTATGTTACAATTATGTAATAAATATAAGCATAAAGTAATAATATCTACATAATTAAAAATAATAAATACCACCAATAACAACAACAACATAAGATGAATAAATGATGTAAAATGCTCATCAGAGACAGCGTATGTCAAGATAAAAATATCACTGGGTTTACTCAATTCACAACTATTAGCAATGTGGACATATATGAAGATACCCAATATCCCATTCCAGAAACTTGTGGTGATTGCACCCTCACAAACATGTACCTGTTTGACTCTTCCCACAACCCTCACCTGCCCACTCTAAGGACCATTTAGTGCTTGTCTCTGCCAAGCTGATGTGATACATGGACACGTTTTTGTCCCAGCAGTGTGGTACAGGGACACGTTTTCTCCTTGTTTCCTCCACATGTGCCCCTCTTCACTGAAGTGAAAATGGTTTAACAGCAACGAGAACTTCATGGTTTGCATGTAAACTTCAAACCTGGAAGAGGTGGAGGGGTTTCTGTCCGAGGGAAGCCAATGTGTCCATGATCCAGAGCAAGGCAGCTGCTCAATAAAGACATACATTGACGTAAACAACTGCCTTGCAAGACCCTTCAGGCTGAACGAGCCTGTGATTGGCCTGTGAGACATCTTATTCTTTAGTGTTCTTTATTCATTTACTGTAATGGAAATAAAGAAATCGAAACAGGAGGGTCTGACAGGATAATAGGCTTGTGATGTTCTGAAAATAAACATCTACCTCTGTTTGACATTTATTATCTATAAACTGCTTGGCTTCTTTTTGGCAGTTTTATTGTGTCAGGAGACCATTATCCTGTCACAGCACTGCATTGCACTGACATTATCCCTTAAGCAAATTTTGGTACTGAATTTACAGTTCTGTGGGTATTCCCAGCCTTACATCACTGAAGGCTCAAAGCAAGGTAGGGCAGGTGTTTGAACACACAGGTGGTGGGACTGCATCAAGGTTCATGGCATAAGTCAGCTCAGTACTTGGTAAGGAAGAATGAGCACTGGGAAAGTCCTGGGGAAAAGTCCTGGCAGCTGGATAGGCAGAGGAGTTATTTCCTTCACTGCACTGGAGCAGGGCTTGTTACATGCATGAAGTGCATAAGGCAAGGTGTCACTGCAGAATCACAGCCTTTCCATGGATGCTAATAATGCATTTACTGTGCCTGGGAACAAAGCAAGAGAATAACCTGGTAATACCATGCATCTAATGGGTAATTATCACCTTAAGCGTGTGCCAAGTAATGAAATTTTAAAACAGAATGTAAACAAAACCCAGACTTAATTTGTATCAATTTACTTCTACATGAAGATAAAAGATTCTAAGACTGGCCAGATATGGTTACTGACAAAACTGACCCACTGCAACATGAAAATAATGCCCATTCTGCCATAATGTTTTGTAGTGTTTCCAATGCCAGGAAAAAAAAAGAAAAATCTTTAGCATGCATTTATTAAATTGTGGATCTAGTGAAAAGTCACTCTGTAGTCTGCTAACACCTCAAAAAATATTCACTTCTTGGAAGGAACTACAGAGACAGTATCTCAAAGATGTATTGTTCTACAAGAATTTGTAATGGCTTTATCCAGAGACCCATGAGGACCATCCCCTTGCCAGCCTAACTAATGATTTCTCATATGGTAATAAAAAGGAATCCAAGAAAAATAGAGAACATAGACTTTTTTAGCCAATTAATAAAATTCACAGACTCAGTTCCCAGGATACAGAGCAGATAAAAGTTTTCCAGTACTGAGCCTGTAGCAGCATTTTGACCACCTAGTTCTATTTCATTTATAAACTGCACCATAGAGCCTATACAGAAAGTCCTACCTCCTTCATGATCTGACATCTACCTTTGCAAGATTGTTCCTTCTCCAGTTTGACCACTTCTATACGTATTTTGCCTTCAGCCTAAGTTTCCTAATTTTGCTATCCTTCATAGTGCAAACATAGAGTCTTCCTGTGAGCCTTCACCCAGAGAACATAACATCTGCCAGTGGGATTTTGGTCTTCATTAGAAGAAGAGGCAATATTTTTAGTTTTAACAAGAGGTTTTCACTTCCCACTGAGGGGCTGAATTTCTAGTGTCAGATGTGCAGCCATGGTAAGAAGGCTATGAATATTAATTTGGCGGCTTTACAGTCTCTTCTCTTTAGAGTTTCATGCCGTTTCCTATTTGCAAAGATGGTGATCTTATATGTTACCTCCATAATTTCTAGTTTCCAGTACCTCATGTTCCAGTTTCCAAATTCCTTATCTGTAGCTCCTGAAGGGGAAAGTTTGGCATTAAGGGCTTTGTGGTCCTACCTGACTCTGACAAGTGTGCACAGTTCTTGATGGATATCAGACAACACCTATGTAGAGCCACCATAAGACATAAAAATCTGTCCTGTTTGTCAGTGGCAAGGTAAGCATTATCTGGTTTACATTTTTTTCCTTATCTCCAATTCTAAATGCATAACCTTTCCACACTGCATCCCTGTCATATTCTAAGTTTGTGAATGTTAGACTCATGGAATTGCCTCTTTCACAACAGCCATCACTTATAAAAACATTTATTTTTCAAGATGTGGTGTCCTATTTTTAACAGCTTTCCTATTTTTAAAACAGCATTAACTCTATTTTCAGCCATCTTCCCTTCTGAACCACACCAAGGACTCATTCCTAGGTAGGAGTCAGATGTCAAAAAAAAAAAAAAAAGTCTCATGTTAAGAGAGGAAAATGCTCTAAAACTTATTTTTTATGCACAAGGTATAATGTTACATGATGATGGTGCTCAAAGCTCTATACACCTTCACTTGTATTTCCTCCACAGAAATCTCAAACATCTTATTGATCTCAAAGTTTAATTGCCAGTGGTTTTCTGACCTTTTTTTTTCCAGCCAGAAATTTTCCCCTGGGCAATTATCCCATCACCATCCTCTGTCTGCCAAGAAGCTACTGGAGTCAAGTAGATGTCTGTAATGATTAGGAATCAATTTGATTGACACATCAACCTGCCACAAACATTAGCAAAAGTCCTCCTGTTACAAGACTCTTATTTAAAAGACAATTCAGAGGTCTAAACTCATTTTTTATTTTTCTGAGCTCTCTCTGTCGTCAGTTGAGAGGCAAATGACCCATAGGGGACCATGGTCCGTCTTGTCTTAAAATCAGTGGCATAAATTTCCCTCCTGAGGCACAATTTTCCTCCCTGTGTGACTGGGAACAGCACCATGACATTGAGTGTAGCATGAGTCAAATCACTTTGCAGGTGGTTTGACAGTATTGACCAGGTTCCCTCTGATCCTAATGGTGATTTAAACACTTTAAGGAATCCACTTAGATGTGGGTGCCAACATGGGGATGTCTGAAGCTGGAGCTGAATTTCAGCCTCGACAAGCTCAGAGAGGAGGCCTCGTTGAAGAGCAGAGGTTGGGTGAGGCTAATTCTGTTTTTTACAGGGTTGTAAACCCTGCCTGACTTGATATTTGGTATCTTTCAGTCTAAGAGTTTTTTTCTTCAGTGGGCTCCTGAACATTGAGAAATCCCTCATCATTTAATTGATTGTTCTTTGTCCAGATTAACAGATCGTCTGCAATTAATTCCATCAGCCAAAAGCTTCCAAGATCAGAGAGTTTACAATAAATACCTTTGTCTCACTGAAGCAAGTTGGAGTTTTGCCAAGGATTTCAATGAAGTCAGGATCCCACCTCTAAAATTTTTGGTGGTTTTTTTTTAATATGCTGAGGCAATCTAATTTTCTTTTCTTGGTAAAGACGTCTTTTCAAAGGAGGTTTATGAAAACTTTACTGTTTCTTTCTTCACTCAGACCTGCCGGTGAAATTTGTTGCCTAAAGATCTGGAGGAAAAACTCACTAGGCCATTAGTATAGATAAGATAGAGAGCAGCTCTTTAATGAAGGCCTTCTGGCCCACAGAGTGCAAAGGTGCTCTCCCGCATACAGAATTCTTACACTTTTATATCTTTACTAATTATCATATCTAATGGGAACATCCAATCCTAAGACCACTTTTACCCTGGTACCACCCCCAGAACTGCCCCACTGGAGCCCTCCAAGGGCCTTCAGCCTTCTATCTTGTTTGGTCTACCATATCTCTTGTTATTTCGGTCCAGGTGCACTTCCCAATGTGCTAAATTCTTCCCAATTCTTGCTAAAAATCTATTGCCTTGAAAAGACTGTTAAAAAACGGTTAAACTGAATCTTCAGGAATGTGACACACAAACTGTGAGAAAGTAACGGTCTAAAGTTTAAGAAAACTCTAGCTGCATTAAAATCCACAAAAAGCTAAAAATCCTAAAAATTCAAATCATCACATTAACGATTATGTGCATTAAAAAAACCCCAAACCTAATACATTATACAAAACACATCTGGTGGAGGAGGGTGTGAAAGAGAACAATTTAGCTTTAGGTCACCAATATCTGCTTTCTTTTAAATTTTTTGGCATGATGGTCACATTAACACCAAGTTTCACAGATTTTTTACAGTTTTTTGAAAAACTTCAGATGTATAATTATGTGAATATTTTAGCCAAAAACATAAACATAATATGTTTTCATAACTTGGAGTTGAGCATAACTGTAACAAATCCTATGAGTTTCTCTTGTGATGGCAAGTGAAGAGCAGAAAGAAGTAAAACAGAAAACTGAGGAAAGAGAATATCCATGTTTGAAATAAGTGATCAGGAAAAGCTCATGGAATGTGAAATGTATTTTTTCTTTATATCTTCTAAAAAATTAGCTTAATAAGCTACCATTAAAATGGAAGGGAATTAAAGCAAGAGGTAAATAGCTGTGATTTGTTTGAGGGTTTTGTTTGTTTGTTCTTAATAACAAAGCAGCTACATATTTTGATATTCTTGATATTCTTGGAGGCCACAGCAACCCTTCCTAGATTCAGTGTGTTTGAATGGTAGGAAGAATGAATAATTTAACCTGAAAGCCATTCAGAAATGAAAAGAAAGATAGATTTACTTTGGAATATGTGGCTTTGTTAAAAATAACATATAAACAAATGGAATTATTCTTAGTGCAGACTGTCCAAGGAATCCATTTCTATGAAGAAACTAATTCTTTCCTAAAAATTGCGTCGCTTCAAAGTTGCTGAGGAAAATATGAGTTTCCTCTACAGGAAGAAACTTTAACCAAAGATCATCATCTCCATAGAGCCTGTATAACCTTTGTATAGGAAGGCAGGAATCTATAGAGCCTATAAACTCTGCAGCAGTAACTTCAGAGATTAATAGCTCTGATGACAGAGATGGTTGAGCATAAAACCTCTGCACACCTCTCAGATTAAAGCTGATATGAGTTTCTCAAGTGCTTTAGTTTATAGTTTCAATCTCTATGAAAGGCCTCTCTGAAACACCAAGGAAAGCACAGTTACACATATTTAATTTTCATGATTAGGATTCTACTAGAAAACTGCATACCAAGATTTTACTTTAATGATTAGAGTTACTACCATTACAGGTTCACAAAGTGGGCTCATGGCAGATACCTTCATCAGGGATACAGGCTGAGCCCATAGATCATGGGCACACATTGTTGCAGGAACAAGAAGCAAGAAATGCTGGGAAAGTGGAGATCTGTTCCAGGCATTCACTGAGCCTGGAGCAAGACCTTCAGCCAAGTGAGAACATTTTCTCTTTTCTCTGATGGAGAATGTTGACTTTTTCACAATTTGCACATAGTATTTGTGGAGTCTGCAACCCAACAGCAAACATGAGGCTCCATTCTGAGGGAAACACTGAGATTTACATAACTGGAAACTATTTTCCAAAATGTTTACATCCTAAACCTGGATGAAAATTTTTAAGAATTTATCATATAACTCACAAATTTTTCAATGTGAAATTGTCACTTCATTGTGAAATATTAAACCTAAATTACTTTCTTTTTTTTTCCTCTTAAATTCAGCTTTCATGAACTGTAAATTTCACCCCTTTTTCCATAGCACGAACTATGTATCACTACACCTCTGTCTCCGCTTAGTTTTTTAAAATTTTATTTTATTAACAATGCCTTTATACTGGCAGGCATGAGAGAAAGCTTGAATCCTGTGTGAGTTTATTGTGCAGGTAAATTTCCTCCATCAGAGACTCAGTGCCCATATATAGCCAACTTAATGTGTTTTCACAATGAAATATTAAGGAATAATGGTAATATATGTATGTAATGCATTCAAATAAAGTTCATATTAAATCTTGTTTTAATGAGGAATAAGCAAGACCAGACTTTCCAAGCATCTTGAGTCCATCTAATTTCCTAGTCCTGGTGTGCTGTGCCTGCATAAACAGCTCCCAAAGCAAAGGTTTTGTGCTTCCAGGAGGTCCAAGTATCCAGTCGGTTGTTGGACTCTGCAAACAGCATGAGGTTGTCATAGAATCATGGAATGGTTTGGGTTCGAAGGGGCCTTAAAGACCATCAAGTTCCAATCCCCTCTGCCATGGGCAGGGACACCTTCCACTAGGCCAGATTACTCCAAGCCCCATCCAACCTGGCCTTGAACACTTCCAGGGATGGGGCACCCATGACTTCCCTGGACATGTTGTTCCAGTACCTCACCATCTTCACACTGAAGAATCTCTTCATGATATCTAACCTAAACCTTGTCTCTTTCATTTTAAAGCCGTTATCTCTCCAGAGCCTTTCAATGGATGGGACTTGAATGACTGAGTTTGAAACACTTGCTCTCCATCTCTTCCTGGGGTGTCGATGCAGGACAATGTGCTGCAGCACCTCCTCTGTGCAGACCTGGGCTCCTCCAGTGACAAGAAGTTGCAGAGTCACGATCAATGAGAAACCAGTTCTGGTGCTATACAGGGTAAAAGGATATCATAATTCAAAGTCAGAGTCACGCTGCCATTATTAATAGCTCCTAGCCATTCCAGATTGTGGGTTGAATGAACTCACACCAGCCTGCAAAAGGCCATGAAATCAGCAGATTAAAAGCAGATTAGTCAGCTGTATCTCTGATCCAATATATTTAAAGTAAAGCTCCTAACAACGCCAGTTATATTTGGATTAATCCCTAAAGAGTGTATCACTTTTAATATGATGGTTACTGAGAATATTTCAGATGAGCAACTTAGAACCTAATATTTGGAATATCATGGACTATTTAAGGTAGATGAGCCCTGACATATTAAGATGTGAGTTCTGTTCTGATAACACAAAAAGTCTCCATAAGCTTGACAAATCCAGACATCATCTTTTAATTGTCCTCTGACTGCTTTCCCCTGAAGCACAGATCTCTTTGGGGCTGGTGATTTGAGCAGTGACTTGTGCTTCAGAATGTGCCTGAAAACCAAACTTTGCAGTCAGAACTTAATCCAAAGGCAAACAAAGTCACCAGGAAAGTTTGGATTGTGCCCTTTGGACTGAGCAGAGAAACCAGCTAATAAGTTTGCTTTAATTTTTTTGAGGGTTTTTTTGAGTTTCCTTTTTTTTTCATCTTCTTTAGACAAATGTTGGAGTAATCAAGCTTTGCAGCAGAAATTTTACTTGGAAAAAAACCTGAAGGAAATAGAAAATAGTTACAACAGCAAAGTTACAAATTTGTGAACATGCAAATTCACTTAAGAAATTCTTCTAAGAGAGTGTATTGAGGATCTATTGCACCTTACTTTATCCACTGAAGAAGCATAACAAGTCCACTCTGTAAAAAAGTGGCATAGCTCCTATCTAAGACAAAAAATTTAGGGTCAGGTTCGATTTTGCAAAGACAAAATTGTACTGAAAAGACATTTACTTATTGACAATGATCAGTACCACATATCATACAGGTAAAAAACCCCAAAACACTGTTGCCCCAACACTGATTTGTTTGACCAGCACTGCAAATGGGGGGAAGGGAGGAACCAACTGACAAACAATGCAACAGTGCAATTAATTACTTTCTTGAAATTAAGAAACAGGTATTGAGATCAAGACTGTTTGAGAAACAACCACCCTGGGAAGAAAACATGAAACTTGTGAATGTCAACATTTGAAGCAAAGCCACAAAGAGGAGTAAGACTTGAGTGCTGTGCTCCAGAAAAACACGGAATATTTCCTGAAACATCCAGGACATGTGAGGTCACCAAACTTGCTCTATTTATTATTCATGGTGGGAAGACAGAAATTACCTTCTGTTACCAAAAATACCATTAAATGGTCTCACCCAATGTTTCCCCCCATTAGGCACCTTGTAATCTCCTCCCAGGTCCCTTGACTCTCTCCAGGTCTGTGTAACTTCATAAAGTCCCCTAAAGTCCTTCTAGTCCTTAACCTCAGACCCCACAAACCCTGCTGTCCCTGGGACCACCCTACCACCTCCAAGAAGATCAGAGTTAGCCAGGCATTATCTTGAATTGTTCTCCAAAACTGCCTCATCCATACACAGGTTTCTTTGTATCCTGAAACTGCCTTAATTTGGCCACAAGACAAGGAACGAAGATTGTCTTTGCTGTGTCGATAGTGAGGACTGGAGGGTGCTGCAGAGCTGAGGACTGAGGGACAGAGTAAGAGAGACAAGAGAAGGACAGAAAGGGTGGCTGGGAAGAAGATTGTTGCGCTAACCTTAAGAAATTGAAGACAAGTCAGGAAAAATACGGGGAATATACAAAAAACATGAACCTACTTACATGGAATTAATTATTGAAAAATGCAAAGCAATAACTGTACAAATGAATTCTTCAGTAAAATTAATTACACAATGAGGCAGTTATTACAGCAAGAAAATTGAGTGATCAAGAAATGTGAAGAGTCTAAGCAAAGAATGGGAGTTTGCAAAAAAAGTGTTTTCAGGACTTGATGGACTGGACATGAAACTTTTAGTTTTTTTGTTTGTTTGGTTTTGTTTTGTTTGTTTTTCCTTTACATCATTTCATAAGGGGTTGTGAAGCCCAGAGAGGAGAAGGCTCCAGGGATACCTTTCCATGGTCCTTTTGAGTTACAGGGGGCATACAGAAAAGATGGGGACAGACATTTTGGCAGTGCCTGTTACAATAGGATGAGGGGTAATGTTTTTAAATTAAAGATATTTGATTTAGATTAGACATAAAGAAGAATTTTTATACTATGAAGGTGGTAAAACATTGGAACGCGTGCCCAGAGAAGTGGTGAATGTCCCATCCCTGGAAACATCCAAGGCCATATTGGACAGGGTTCTGAGCCCTGTCCAAACTGGTCTAGCTGGAGATGACCCTGCTCATTGCAGGGGGTTGGACTAGATGACCTTTAAGGGTCTCTTCCAACTCAAACTATACTGTGATTTTACAGAAAGATCCGGTGATGCGGCAGGGGGTGTGAATTTTGGGGATGTGCAAATATTTGTTTGAAAATAAACAGTTTCAAATAAATGCCTATATTTGTATCAAAAACTGTTCTCCCAACAGTATGCAAACTTTCAAACTGCTCTGGAGCCTTTGTACAAGGAGCCTACAAATCAGTGAAAAATAACACCCAGTTCTTCTACAGCACAAATGCTGAGAGAAGCCAATGAATAATTGGTAAAAGGGACAAGAAACAATTAAGGTCAGGTTGGATGGGGCTCTGAGCAACCTGATCTAGCTGAAGATGTCCCTGCTCACTGCAGGGGAGTTGGACTAGATGACCTTTAAAGGTCCCTTCCAACCCAAACCATTGTGTGATTCTATGAATAGGAAAAGGAAGCACAGAAAGCCTATGGCTGCATAGTATTGGCGACAGCTACAGCCCAAAAACAGGTGCTATGAAAGACACAGCCTGAAAATCTTTTCTGGTCTTTGAAATATTTTTTCATGTCACCCTTTATAAGCAGGAGAGGGAAGAAGCTCTATTCACTGCCAGTGTGATCCAACACCCTTGCCCTGAGTACTTCTCACGGCGTTCAGATTCAGCTGTTTCAGTGCACCAACACTGCCCCTAGATCTCATCCAGAAACCTCTCCTGTCAAACAACCCACCCATCACATGGAAATACTTGCTGCTTCGAAGATATATGAACTTAATTCTGTTATGCAGTATCTATGCAATTCCTAATGATATCAGTATAGTAGAAATTGGAATTGGAAATTGGAGCAACTGGAAATGGAATGTGGCCAATTATCTTTGTAATATCCACAGTGTGATAGAATAATGAAAAAAAAACACCTCTGAGTTTGTCTTCACTGCAGGATACTGTTTCAAATTTTATTTGAGATTTATTTTACTGACTTAAGGGAAGAAAAAAATACCTATTGGAAGTATGCATCTGGCACATGGACACAGGCTGAGAAACTGTAACTGCTTCCCTGAAAAAAATCACTAGTCCAGTGAAGAAAACCATCAATATTTAATCCCTTGCTTTCCATCTGATACATAGCTCTAATTGAGAAGTAACATTCAAGCTTTTGAATGTGACCTTGTATGTTGATTAGGTTACTCCCCAGCAGTTGAATCTCATCATTTATCCCAGCCCTTTACAGAGAACACTCTGCATAATGTGGAACATTCAGGTGTTTAAGGGAATGCAGATGCCTGAGGGATCACTGGGAAAATACAGACATTGCAATCCTGCTCCATGTAGAAGCAGTAGTCAGAGAATCTCAAACAGGATATTTTCTCTGTTTTTTTGGAGGGAAAATCATAACCAAATGCAATCTCTGCGGAAGAGACCTGCTACACACAGCAGTGCATGCCATACACCATGTGAAGGGTACACACCAACACAAATGTCTGCCCCTCCAGGAACAGAGCACATAGGAAAGATGTAGGTAAATTGATAGAAAAGCTGGTGAAGACAATTTTTGCATTTGACTAGAAACATAGCAAGGTCTGATTTAGTAGTTATCTATGCATGAAAGAGTATAAGGTATGATTTTTTTATATATATGCTCATAGCTTATACTCCTTCTTGCATAGATAAGATCATATATATTGTACAGCTATATTATAGCTATAACTATATATTATATATTATATTATAATGCACTTAATTTCTATGTAACATAATCTATATAATTATAGCTATATTACAGTTATAATTATATACATAAGCTGGGTGCTGAGACACAGCAGGACCTGCCACTTTGATTGCTGATGTTTATGTGGATTCCCTTCACTTGATAGAGGAGGAGCCTTGGTAGTTTTTATATGCAGTACAGTGGCCATGATAAGCACCAGGGAGTGTTACTCCTGATTTAAACTCAGGGGTGTGATAAACTGTGTAATCAAATCTCAGTTCTGCATGTTGAATGTGAACTCTCAGCTAAAATAACTTAGAACAGATCGCTTTGCATGCAAGGGAAATTACAGGAAAACTGTTGATGGGTCAGTCCTTTTTAGCATCTCCTCTCCTCTCTGAGAATTGTGACAAACTTAGATCCTGCCCCAGGCACAATTCTTGTGTGAACTGAAGTTTGAAACCTAAAGCTCAAAAAACTTACATAGATATGTAACATAGATATGTAACAGATATTTGTTCATAGATATGAAGCGACACCGTGAAATCTATTGATGTGAATGAATCATCTGCTAAAACCTTACCAAGCCCAAGGCATAAAAGTTCTTCTAGAGAAGAGGAGACCGTGGTTGTGTTCAATGGAAGAAGCTGTGAATAGATGAAAACATTATCCCTGAGATCAGCTGAGAACATCCCATGATCACATGTGTCACTGACATATCCAGGGTGGCTTCGGTTTGAGCAGGCATAAGAAATTGCTCTCATGCATCACAACAAGCTGCTCAGATAAGACTGTTTTAAAACGTTGCTTCTGTTTAACTGACTATCTGCATTAATGTTAGAATTAGCTTGGGGTAGAATAGAACTTGGGCCAAGGTCCAATACAATAGCCACTTCATTTTGCTTGAGAATCCACGACTATCATTCCAGTGTTTGGCAAGTCAGAATTAAATTAGCAAAAAGTACTGAAAGTTTGTTATGTAAGTTCCCCCACCGCCATGATTCTCACTTCAATCAATGCTACTAATTAAGCCAATTTAAACTTGAGCAATAAGGCTGAATGCAGATGTAGTGTTGTTGCACAAGATGTTGAGAATGTGGAAGGTAACTCAAAAAAGGAGCTTCTTCCCATCCTAAGTCTGGGATCCTACACCACACCAGTTTGTGCAGTTCATTAATGTGCCAAAGGAAATCTTATTCCTATTAATCTATCCTTATCTGTGACTTCCTAACTGAAGCTGTGTACTTTAATGTTGAGCTGCAGGCTGTTGTTTAGCTGCTAAGGTTTTTTTTTGTGTGGAGGGAACAGTTCATCCAGCCTTCCTTTGCAATCACACAGTTGTTGTCTGGTCTGAAACATTCATGGTTAGCAAGGAGAAATGGGCACCTCCCTAAATGAGTTCACACCATCCAAAGGCATATCACAAAATAAGCTTGAAAAAACTATCCCTGGATGTAATTAATGTGGTAGAAACTGAGACAATCACCTCAGACTGTCAGGCTGACTGTTGGACAGCAGTTTAGTGAAATGAACTGTGCCCTGAAAGCTTGTACTCTGGGATCTGGGTGATGTACCACCTTTCTTATTCTAGTTACAAAGCAGCAAACAGGGACACTGAAAAATCAACCAAAAACTAGTTGGCTATACTTAGTAAGAATCTTTTCATCTGAAGTGAATTTTACTGTCTTCCTGGAGACTGGGTTTTGTTCAGCTGCCAATTCCTGTCACCTCTTGCTGGGTTCATCCTGGTATCTCGCTCATTCTCAAATTCCGCACATGTAGATTCAGCAATAAGCTCCTTAACGTTGATTCTTCACCTTTTCAGTCTGTCAGGAGTTGTGAAGTGATTCTGATTTCTTTTCAAGCTCAGTCCCAGTTCATGGCCACCTGCAAGTACATGGGAAATTTAACAATAAGAAGGGAATTTAGGCATATTATGTTGGGTTTTGGCACATACAGGCACGTTTCTAAAACATGGGCTCCAGACTATTCAGATTGATCTGTACCAACCCTTAGGAGCTATTTCTGCACCTCATCTGACAGAGTCATGTGCTTTCAGTGCTGATGAACCACCCCCTTCAATCCATTTTCTTGTGTCAGCAGATAGACTTTATCAAGTAAAAATATTGTGTTCCATTTCCTTGTTATTTCCTTCTTTTTTGTTTAGGGACAGGAATTATTTCCACAAACTTTACATATCTAATATAGCATTACTTTAGCCTGGTCAGATAGATTAAAACACCTTTAAGGCATATCCAGGGATCATTTGATTTGCTGTGTTTTAAAATGAACTGATTGTCTTTCAGGGAATATCCCTCTTTCCCCTGTCTGTCAATGTGTGCTAGACACCTCGAATAGTATTTCTGTCTCGATTCACATCCATTATAGGTGTCTACAGGAAGGTTTACATATGACCCAGGCACTCAACACAACTGCTCTCAGACTTGAATCCCTTTAGGGATGCACCAGAACATCTGAAACACCCGCCTGGCTCTGATAGATGTGCCAGGGATCCTCTGAGACACCCATGCCTTCCTGCACCTCCCTCCAGGAGTGCTCCAAAGGTCCCCACTCAGTTGCAGCTGCCTGAATAGGTCTGGCACAGGATCACAATAACACAACCCTGAAGAGCAGTGAGTCTGCAGGCATTTTGTACCTTCCCAGCTCTGTTTTACTGACAGCTGAATCACAGCTCATACAGCTGGCCACTAGGTTGCAGCTGAAGCTAAAATCACAGAAAAAATTCCATGTGCTAGAGCAACCTGTGCAGATTCTCACTGCTAGCAAGCTATGGCCATGCAGTTACAGTTCAGTAAGTAATGATAAATAATGCAGTGACAGGCACCATTACTTTACTTATTCATTTATGTAAAACTCACGTAAACATGTCCAAGTAGCACAATATTCTGTGTCAACAATTATTAGAAGGCATTAGCTTTGTTTTGTAGAGTAACCAAGATGGAATAAAGTAAATTATCAATTCAGTAAAGATGAGAGGTAAACAGTGATCCCATTTAAAATCTATACCTTGGAGTCTTATAAAGAAGGATGGCTCCAAATGTCTTCAAATTTACCTTTATTTCAGGTCATTATCTTCAATAAAGATGAGGATGGCTCTCACAAGATTACTCTGATATTTGTCTAGAACTGAGCTAGATCTTTCAAAGTATTTTTTAAAAGCTGTTCACTTTTAGAAATGGTTTGAATAATTTTGTTTAAATATAATAGCTATCTTTTTTTTAATTTTACTGTAGTCACTAGAGCTACTGTATGTATATAAAAGAAAAAGTGACTCCTTTAAGCAGATAAGCAAAAAGGCAATTGTAAGGAAACTGATGATGTTGCAGGCAGTAGTTTGCAGCACCCACCTAATTTGAATGGTATTGAGTTTTTACAGACATCGCAAAAGAGATGAGAGTCAAGAGAAAAGATGAAGAAGAAAGAAGACGGGACAGAGATATGTTTGTCAAGGCTTCAGACATCAGGTGCTCAGAACCAGGATGCAATTTTATTCAATAGATGGATTAGAATATTTGCAGCTTTTTTCAGGAAGTGTCTGTGAGACTCAGAAACAGCTTGATGTGATGGAGAGAAATCCGTCTGGGTGAATATCATGCCCAAATGATAAGCCTCATTGATGAGTATGATGCTGTTATTTTTTAGAATAGCTGAAAAGGAGAGAAAAATGCAAGTTGAGGGAAGGGATGGAGATGAGGAATGTTGTTTTAGCAATACCAAGTTTGAACTTAGAAATAAGTCAGGTTAAAGATATATTGGCATGGGAAATGGATTATGGCTAATTTATACAAGAGTGTTTCATTTTTCTTTGCTTTGCAAGAATGGAATCTCTTCTCCTCCAAATGTCACAAACTTCTTACAATTCCAAAGTTGTCTCTCTTTTTCAGTTGTCTCTCTTTTTCAGGCTTGCAAAACAAAAAAATAATTATCATGACCAAAGGAAGACACATGACTTGACTGTGAAATGTCAAGAATGGTTCTAGGGGATTTACTTGCATTTTTGAATACTTAGTTACTTTGAAAATTAGGTTGCCCAAAACTACCAGCCTCCTTTAGAAATGTAGACAATGATGGTCTTCCATTGGGCTACTTTTTTTGTAGAGCTAGTAACAGATAATAGATAGGAATTTTTCTCTCATACATTTTTCCTTTGTTGGTTCTCCTATGGAAGATTTCACATGAAAGATCCTCAAACCGTTCTGGGAAATAGGAGATAAACATGTGCACTAAAGGCTAAAGTGGGAAGAAAAATCTGCACTTCCGGTTTTTGGGCATAGATTTGTCCATTACCAAACTTCTTCATTTCCATACACATGAACAGAGCAAAAGAGAAGACAGTTCTCAGATAGCGATGTTTTTATAGGATTTTAGGGGTCAAGACCATCAGCTGTAACCCTTTTATTTAAATGGCTGCTTTCAGGGATTGCAAGAAAAATCCTCCCCCTAGCCTGCTCAGAAATCTGCCATCTGCTGCAAGACCTGGAACCACTGTCATAAGTTCCAGCATCCACTAGAAATGATGAAGATCAGAGAAAAAGAAAAATGTGCTTCTGGCTAAGACTGTTATATAAAAGGAAAGAATATGAAGAGATCTCTATAGTCAGCAAAGGAAGAAACAAGGTAAAGACTAACTTAGAATATTTTATTCGTTTACCCCTATCACCTCCTGTAAATTCTGACAAAATACAGTGCCCATCTTTCCTCTATATCTAATCAGAGAGGAGACAGACTCTATTTTTCATGTAATGTAATAGAACACACTATAACTACCAGACAATAAAAGAAGATACCATAATGGCTACGCTTTTAAGAGCACACATTTTTGTTGTTGTCAGACACTGGTCGTATGGGAGCAAGTTGAATGGAGCTGAAGGTAATACATAATTCTGAAGAATCACCCAGCAGGCAGCACAAAGGGACACTGGCTCTGGGAAATATTGAAAAATCATGGCTGTATTAGCTTTATAGCTCCAACCCCTTCTAATTAGACATAAAGTTTTAATCAATATACTTCTTTAGATTAATCTCTAGACCTTTTCTTCTGGGCTTTCCTAAATGCAATATTAAACAGTGAAATGTGTTTGGCATTTGCAAATAATTTGATATCAGCATTACCATTTGTGTAAGCAATTGAACAGCTTGCATATACAAAATATAGCCAACTTCTCCATGAAAATAATAGGTGTAGGGATAAAAACATAGAAAATGTGGCCTACATGGACTATCCTGATATTTAATTTCACGTACAGGAAGTAGGAATTTCTCCATTAGATAATATGTGCCTAATTTTCGGAATATCTGATCACTCAGAAACCTGACTGAAGGCACTGACATCTGCAAATGGTTGTCACTTAGCAGTCAACCACTCATTTGAAATCAGACAGGATATCTGGAAATGTGGGACAAATCTGGAAATTTCTCCTGATGGATGAATGAATGTCTTTCTAAGACAAAACAGGAACGAATTATTATACAAAATTATATTTTTATCAACCTATTCCTGGAATGGAGAGTGTTAAAGTAACCAGAGTCTTGTTCACAGACATAATTTGGTGCACTATATAGAAAGAAATGTCTTTCCAGTTAGGACCAAGTAATCAAGAAATCAAAAATGACAATGTTTTGGTCTCAAGGAGTGTGTCTATGTCCTCCAACAGACTGGAACAGAAGTCTTCATCTCTTGTCCTGTTTCCACAGCTTCAGGTCAGCCCGCAGTCTCTCCTTGCAAGCATGTACAGCAAGACACAAACAGAAGGTGGGATTCAGCTGACCAATACAAAGGTGGGATTCAACTTGAGCTGAAGACAGATACACCTAACAGTTTACATTTCGGGGTTTGGTGCATTAGAGGATCATCTCATACATAAGTCCTTGGTGGCATAGGGGATGGTGGCAATAGAACATCTAAGACATTAACACAGAGCTAAAAGATATCATGTTGCATGTATAGGAAACCTATGCCCATTTTGGTCAGCAGCTGCAGTCCAGACACATTATTTTAGGGCATACCAGATAGCACTGGACACATTTTTAGACAACTGAATTAGATTTGTGTTTGACTGATGCTTTGCATGGCCCAGCCCACGTTTCATCTCACATTGTAGCCCCAAACACCTTTGCCCTAGGCTCACTGTCCCTCTCAGAGCTTTTAACCTTGATTCATTTTAGGGTATTTTTTTTTTCTACTCAGAAAACTCTCTTAGCTTCATTAGATGGCTCTTTCCACTGGTATGTGAAATACCAACTTGCAGAGCCCTCAGCACAGCAGGTAAAGAAGGGAGGACGGATCCTGCACTTGATGGTTCATCTTTCTGCATAGCCATGTCAGCACTTTGTGGAAACGAGGTTCCAATTTTTGCTTAAAATATGGATCCAGTAACGCTGCCAACTTGCATTTATCTCTGTCATTGAGCTTGTCGGCCACAGCAGGCGAGGACACAATTCAACAGCTACTTCTCTTCACTGATGTTTGAACCACAGATCCCTTTACTTTGACACAGGATGCTGTTTATTCCAGCAAAAGGCAACAAAGTCAGACTCAGTGGATGGACTCAATGATCTTATAGGTCTTTTCCAACTCAAATGATTCTACGATGAAAGCCATAGTAGCAAAATTTGAGGAGAGACATTTCTCAGAGTAGAGCAGTCTTATGAATTTCCTTCTCAGTGATGTGCAGTTTCCTATCTAACTGCAAAGTATTAACATCCATTGAGAGGGATGATTAATGACCTGCAGAAAGTCCCTTTAAAGGACTTATATCAAGTAGTCTCCTGGCTATGCATCAGCAAGGAAGAGGAATTACTAAGGTCTACAAAAACGATCAAAGGAAAAAGGTCTCTCTGTTAAGAGGGGACTAGAGGATCTTGGTCTACTCAGTGCAATAAAACAAACTGAGAAAAGAGAGGCATGAGAATCCATTGGGGCAAAAAACAAACCTGGGGAGTGAGAAGAAATACTTAGCATAAAGGCCCTGATAGTCACCAAAAACAGTTTTAAAATAAGTTGTGGAAAATATAAGCAACAGAGACACAAGGAGCTTTTCTTTCAGGCGATGCTTTGTTGTGGTGACATGGGTACATCCCAGCTCAGGCTTCATTCCCTTAGGGCTGGCAGAAGTCACCACTTGGCCACACGTTTTATAGAGTTCCAGTGTCACAGACTGCATATGTCAAGGCATAAACTGTGCATAAAGTTTTCAAGGTCATGCTACTTCAGGCATCACAGAGGCCAGTACTGATGGACACCTTTGCATATTGTGTGTTCTGATGCAAACCACATAGCCTTGCTTAGGAAGGACAAGAGGAACTTACTTGGAGACAAGACATGGAACTCATCTCACCTAACAAAGTGCATTGCTGCAAGAGTTACTTATTGTCTTTATGCCCAGAGAAGAAAAATAGGCATTTAAGGTCTGATTCACCTGACCAGTTCAAGAACTAATACTGGGATGAGAAACTACAAACCAGACAACTGCACATTGTCAGTGAAATATTCTTTGGGAAGTTTTGATGGAAGTTAGATACAACATGTTTCTTTATGAGAGAGGGAGTGGGAAGTTGTAAGATTTTACTTTAATAATATTAGGCACGTGTATATAGATATGAAAGCCTAGATGAGATTTAGGCAAGATGATATATATCTAATGAAGCAAGCAGTTTTGGAGAACATTTCTGGAGGAGACAGGGTAGCTAGTAAATTTTGCTTTCACTGAGAAATAGTTAGGTTTTTTATATAAATATGGGCTCGTTTCAAGGTTGGTGGGTACAAGTAATTATATTTTATGGAGATAACAGATTAAACTTTCAACACCCATATCCAGTCAGCTGCAATGTAAGAGCTAATAATAACTGTCCTTGGGAAGATTCAAAGTAACATCCAGAAAAATCAGAAAAGGCCAGCACTGACATTCCTGAAATAGTCAAGAAAAAATAATTGCTGTGAATAAACAAACAAAAAGAAAGAATATCTTTGTGTTCCAGAAAGAGACAAAGCATAAGTCCAATTAAAGAAAAAAATCCTTTATAGGTCACCTCAAGAAAGAAGAGCTCACAGTCACCAGTAAAATAAAAAATGCAGTAAGGAGGAAAAAAGTTTGGGAGGAAAAAAGTTTGAAAGGAAAACAGTATGAACCACAAATAAAAGCTGCTAAGTTAGAAAAAGAGCAATAATTGCTTTGCATGAGCTTCAATGCTTTAATATCCAAAAGAGGGGAGTAATGATGGCAGAAATTGATAAGAGAAGACAGGTCACTTGAATATGTTTGAAGATGAAAATCTGAAGTGATAGAAAATTTTCTGGCATAGCACTTAGACAAAGAAATAAATGACATTGACAATACACTGCTGAAGATGGCACTTAGAGGCAGGGAGCTTGGCAAGAAAACACAAACTGTTTTGACTGATTACTTCTTTCTTTTTCCTAAATAAATATCCTTAAATTTGGTCAGAAACTGGTGCTAGCTGGTGTCTGTGACAGTTCAGGTACTTAACACTCTCAAATTCATGGCTTTTCACCTTGTGATAAAAATATAGGTTGAAAAACTTTATTTAGCATCACAGATCAAGGAGACTCTCTCACTTGAAGAAAAACTCTTATAGAATCATAGAACGGTTTGTGTTGCAAGGGACCTTAAAGCTCATCTGGTGTTCCTAGAAGGGACACCTTCCATTAGACCAGGTTGCTGAGGACCCCATCCAATATGGTCTTGAACACTTCCAGGTATTTGGCAGCCACATATTCTCTGGGCAACCTGTGCCAATGGCTCACCACACTCTGAATAAATAATTTCTTTCTAATATCTAATCTAAATCTCTCTACTTTCATTTTAGTGTCATTACCCCTTGTCGTATCACTATCTACCTATGTAAAAAGTTGTTCCCTTTCTTTTTTACAAGCTCACTTTAAGAACTTGAAGGCTGCAATGAGCTTTCCCTGAGCTTCTCTTCTCCAGGCTGAATAACCCCAAATCTCTCAGCCTGTCTTTGTACAAGAAATGGTCCAGCCCCCTCATCATCTTTGTGTCCTCATCTGCACGTTAAAAGAAATAATCATCTAATGTCCCTTTAGATAAAAGGCATTTCAGCCTACAAGTATCTAATCCTTTCTCTGTTATTATAAAGGGAATCTGGACAGCTCTGTTACATATAAAAATCGTCAACTGTCAACTACATTTGACTTAATATCCCACAAGAGGACTGACAACAAGATTGCACATATTACTTTGTCTGAGTGCAAGAAACCTCACGTTCTTCCCCATCATGCTGAAAGGCAAATTAAAAAATGCCATCTCCTTAGCATTCTGAGATGCCTAAGCTTTCAGTATGGAAGGCAGAGAAGTACTTTTCTGGTGGTTCATATGTTACATCTGGGGCAGCACAGCACATAAAGAAGAGGATGCTTTATTGCTTTGTGGTGCCTATGAATTTAACCAGCATTGCTGTTTGTATCCAGCAGCACCTCAGGATGTGAGATTAGGACGTCACTCCATGTTGACACCTTGTTTGCTTTTTGTATTAACACCTAGATGTGTTTCAGGGCTCTAACACGGTGGTCTACCAGTAATTAAGATTAAGGCACATTCTTTGCTGACAATTCCCTGATGAATTAACTTCTCTCTGCATTCAGCCCCGGATTTGGATTTTGCTTCATTCCTCGGTTGGGACAGAATCCTTGTTATGATTTATTGCAATCCTTATTGTGATTAATAGAGCTCTACATTGTTCATCTCCTGGGCAATGAAAGCAGGATGCCTATTCAGCCCAGGGAGGAGCACGTGGTCTCACTTTCACATCAACAGCCTCGATGAAGGCTTCCATGTAATGTATTTTTGAAACCCTGTTTCTCACTGACAGAAATGAGCTAACTAGTTTTGTGCTTTAGCTCTCTGTTTTTTAAGTGGTCTGAACTGTACCTTACATTTTCTGATGCATCTTCAATGTATCAAGCCTACCTTTTAAACATTAACATTTTGTGTACTTCAATATTAAAGCTGCATAACATTAAAAAAACCCCACAACATGAGAACTGCTTGATAAAATGTCAATGAAAAGCTGCTACTTATCAAGAAATAAAGAGGATGAGAACATGTGGGAAGTAAGGTCAGAAAATAAGTAATGAGTTGGGGCTTTTCCCAAGCTGATCAGAAAGCCAGATTGTATGAGATACAATTGTTTACTATTTTTAGAATACCATTGTCTACAGTTACTTACTTTATACAGATTAAAATAATTTAATACAAAACTCACCTGATAATTGTGCAGAGAGTCAAATGATTGTATTCTAGGTGATACATTAATAAGAGAAGGTTTTTGTGCCAAGTTGCCATTCCCTGGCACTGAACTTGTGATTTGACTGAGTCTCCTACTACCAAATATCCTGAAAGCTTCACAAAGTAGTATCTGAACACAGATAAAATAGTTAATATTTCTTCCCAGTACATTGACCACCTGATTGGGTAAACATGAAACTGTGAATGTAAACTACCAACTAATTATCCCTCTAAATACTGATTTTATAAATGCCATATGACTAATAATTAATGCCTACTAATACTGCAATATATCCTATTTAAACACAGGTAATGCCCATTTATTTTTATAATGAACAACATTTCTTAACTTCCTTTACTTCTAGCTCATGTCTGGAAGTCATTATGCACAGCCTAAAAAGCTGCACTAATCTTGAAGCTGCAGAAGATGCAAATAATTAATATTTGCTTATGCAAAAGCTGGCCGTCATGGAACTGTCCTGTAAGGGGTAGCTGTCACCAGCAATTGTCAGTCCCTGAGGTACATCTCTCAGATGGGTGGGGATGAGCAGTAAATGATGACTGGCATCACTCAGTCCTTCATCCTCAAGAACTGTTTCCTACCCTGTGCTGAAAAATGGCTCTTAATTGACTTGAGCAAGATGTGGGCTGAAAAGACTGAGAGGTTTTCTTTATAAAACCTGTTTCACTTTGCACTGGCATGGATTTAGGACTGCTTTAAAGATCACTTGTTGTTTTTCAGCTGGGTAGTGGAGAGCTTGAGGGTCAGTGACCTCTTTGGCCGTACCTGGATCCACAAATGAATGACTGATTTCACACTGAAATCTGCCTTTCGGAGTGGGTATCAGTGTAGTGATGTGACCCTGAGACCTTGTAGCAGGGAACATGTGGTGGCATGAGCGCTGCACCCCTGCTTCCAATGCCATCAGTGTTTCTTTCAATAGTTGTTCAGTGAGTCTGTTAGGAAGAAAAAAAATAATTACAGAGCAATCCTTTGAATGGGGCTGTGGTTCACATTTCTTTATGTGATTCCTTTTTATCTGCACTGCTGGCATCTTTAGAATGCAATATCTAAGTCTGAAAGGTTTTAGTTTAAGGAGTATTGTGTTCCTGTTTACTTTCCTCCTTCATCACATCAGCTTTTCATGTTCTTTTTATAGTTTTGGTAAACACTATCCTAGTATCATATCCAAAAATGAATGCCAAAGTGTAATGAAAAGGAGTTTTATTTCAAGACTTCAGTGGAAGCATAAGGGACCTGTGAAAGTCCCTGAGAGCATCACAGGATCAGGATTTCTGAGTCGTTTGAGAGATAAGATCAAATACTCAGAGCATCGTAGAGACCTCAAGAAATGGAAGCAACAGAGGGAAAGCCAAGGGAAAGCAGTTAAGGTCAACATACTGAAGAAGAATGAAAGAAGAATGAAAAAAGCTTACTCTCAGACTCTCAAAGATTTGTGAAAGCCTAGAATCCCTTAAAATTAATAATGCCTTCTGGTATTTCACTGGGCATTTAGGTAGCTACTGATGCTAAATACTTTAGACACTTACTGTGGATGTTCAGGCATGACTATCCAGTGTAAATGGTGGGATACACGATAGTCACCTCCATCAGAGACACAGTGGAAATCTTCAAGGTCAAACAGGAAAATTCATAAACAGGCCTGGCAATGGAAACACTGCTCCTGGGGGTGCTATGCATAAATAGCTCACAGACACAGCGGCAGTTACTGAAAACCATGTCTGAAGTTGTTTCACCCAAGAACATTTTGGGTGTGGCACTGGAAGTTTGCAAGAGTCATTCTGGTAAGTTTTGAGCTTTTGGTGAAATGGGGATATGGACTGCTGAGGGTGAGGCTGGTTGTTTTGATTGCATCTGTTTGCTCGTTAGTGCTAAGGAAAGGGGACTATTTTACTTACTATTGAATGAGGGTCAGGAGAAATCCAAGATTTGGCAGATCTCTTGTACAAGCCTGAAGTGAACACCAGCCCCTGCTCACCCCAGAAACACAAATTTCCTGAAGGCATGGGCATGCAATAAATTTTCTAGCCAATGCATCAATGGCTATAAAAGGGTGTGAAGCTGAAGAACAACACCCTCTCTTTTCTTCAGAACGCAGCCCAGGCCTTTTGCCAAAGGTGTTGGTGCAGGTCCTCATGATCTTTGCAGAATTGCAAAAAAGTTCTCAGATCAACAAAAGCTCTCAAATGATCTTATGCTGAAGGTGAAAAACAGAAATCTTTTCCTTCCAAACATCCAATTTTGAGTGTTAGTTTGGTTTGGTCATGCTGTCCAAAGTATAATAGATAATACATTTTAATTGGACAAATCCTCACCCGAAGAATTCAATGATAGAAATAAATCTTTTTCTGGCTCTACTGTGTTTGACATAGGCTCAATTCTAATCTCATTTACAGAAGTCTGACCACGACTGGGTGGATTGAAATCGACTGCCTTTTCTAGTGTGAAAATAGGATCAGGCCCCATAGCTACAATTATGAATAAAAATGGTTGTATAAAACAAGGGTTTAGGTTGAAAGGAATTCCACTGACAAACTGAGACATGACGACCCTTTTCTGTGAGGGGGAAAAAGGGCACTTTTGCAATACAGATAAGAAATAAATGTTTAGCAAACTTCTTTGCTTGGTTTGTGGCTGTAACCAGCCTTAAGCTCAGAAGACAGCTGGGAAGAGGGAATTAGATGCCTCTGCAGATCTCTTTATTTTAATTACTTTCATGCCACACTGAGAAATTATTGCCAAAACAATAAATTGAATTAAAATACTTACACTAATAGATCTGTGCATACAGAAGGATAGTCACAGTTGTGTTTATTCATGAACGGATTTTTTTTTTCTTTTTGTATATTTTTTTTTTCATTGCTTTTCTTTTAACTCTGATTAGGTGCCTTGGAGGCATGGGATCATCTGGCTTCTGAAAGTGAAAAGAAGGAAATAAAAAGCTTTTGCACTTTGCACTCTGTTCACTACAATGGTGTGCTCACAGCTCTTTGCCCCGTATGCTGTCTTCTGAACACAGCTCCACCATTATGAAATGCTGTCATGCTGTGCTTTTTCTCTTCTCCTCCTCCTCTTCCCCTTCCTCCTCCCCCTCCCATTTACCCACTGCCACTGATTCCACCGCCTTCCATCTCATCGATCAATACAACCTGGCCACTAGCAGTGACTCCACTGTCCTTCCCTTTCATACCACCTGTGTTTTGACATTTCTTACCCTCCCAGATCTCTTTGCCAGAAGTATCTAAGGAATTTACACTGAACTTTTTTCACCAACACAAGACTGGATTGCTGGTTAAAGTTATTTTTTTCTGATAAAAGGTTCCTTTTAAAGATAAATATCCAAAGTTAAAAAAACTAATGCCCCGAAACTCAGTGATTTTACTCTTATGGGTGTCCCATGAGAATAATGGGTCAGTAGCCTCATGTTCCTGTCTCAAGGGCTGTGCTACATTGCTGACATTCATTTGAGGTATAGACCCTGGAAGTGGGAACATCATGGTACCTCGCAGGGATGAATTCTAAACAAGAGCTCTGCCTACAAAGGAGAGAAGGATTTAAATCATTCAAACTATTACTTCTGTGAGGAAGCATAACATCATTTATAAAAGAGAAGATTTAGCTTGGAGGTAAACATGTGATAGTATCAGACTTTGTGCTAAACTTATTTTTTTATGAAAAATATAGAACGGGGTAGTATTCTTGCATCAAAACCATTGTAAGAACATAACCCCAAATCTTTCTGATCTTTCAATTTCATCAACTCCCAACAAGCTCTCCTCTAGCACCCACTTTTTGTAGACTGTTGCAACCTTCTGTTAGATTGCTCTCACACCTCCCAGCCTCTTCAAAGCATGATTGCTGTGATTTGTCTGTCCATTTTTCTGAGAGGTTTTTTCACCACATACACGTGCAGTCTTCTCTTACTGCATCAATCCAATGCTCAGCTCCTCACCCACCCTCCACATCTCAGCCCTCTCCAATTGTTTACTGGCTTATGCTGTCACGATGACTTGCACATGGCCTTCTTTCCTTGCCGGCTGCCAAATTCAGCTGCTAATTTTCCCAATCTTTTGACATGCCTTTGTACCTTCTTCTATTCAGAGCAGTCACACACATTAAATAATCTCCATAATTCATGGTATTTAATTTTGTCATTGCCAAAATGTTCTCAGCAGCAGAATCGACTCTTCTGATAAATGCACAGTCTTCGGTTTTCTCTCTTTTCTTTGGTTGCGAGAATGATCCATTTTATCTTTGTTCCTTCTGTAACATCATAATTTCCATAATTCATTAACAATTCAAGCGAAGTCCCTTTGCTTGTTTCTCATGCTCTTTGAATCTTGCTGATGCCACAGGATACTGCCGTTCTTCTTTCACCAACACAAAGCAAGCACAGTCCCTGCTGTTTTTAACTGAGCTATCTCCAAACAGACCAGTTTGGGTGCAGTATTAAATCCAGCTACAATGTGTTGTACTGGTCTAGGTATCCATCAAGCCTCTTGAGTTTTCCATCTTCCTCTGTGAAACTGCATCACAGACACATCGACTTTCATCAGTGATTTGGAGCACTTCATGAGCTAAGCTCTGGTTTAATTAATTTGTGCCTAAGTTTTCAAAGCTGTGCAAGCACTCACCGAAATGAGTGGAATCATGCAAATAGAGACAAAGATAGAGAAGTACACAAAGTTATTTGCAGACTCATCCACATGAAATTTTTTTTCTGAGTGCTCAGTCAGGTTTGAATCAAAATCACAGGGAGGTGGCAGCAAATCAGGTTATCAGAGCTGTCAAAAATGATGTGTGAAGAGAAAGTTTAAAATCTAAATCTTACAGCTTCCTCATTTCCCATAAATTTGTGCAGTAATGAGCCCGAAAACATAGAAGGCACCAAATCAGTGAAGAACCATTGTCCATAGGAATTCATATTATCAGATTTTTCAATCTGCATTTACTAATAAAGGTGAACATACTTTTTTTTTTGTTTTCTCTGACACTGGATGTCAAGTGAAGGAATGTGACTGACATTGCATCAGACCGTTCAGCCCACCTCCAACCTTCTCATTTCATCATGCCTCAAAAGTAGAATCAATACCTCCACCTCAGTAATACTTGACAGATGATTCTGCCTTGAAGAATACAAGGCTGTTCCATGTCTTACACTGCACTATGCAATAAAGAGGAAAAGAAGCAGCTTTATGCAAGTGAGAAAAAAGACTATGACCTTGTAAGGCATCATAATCATGTGTCACTACTCCCATGCCTTATTTTGAGCAAATGCAAAGTTTCCATGTTATGTTATAGCCGTTTGGGCTTTTTTCTGCTGAAGTATTCAGCAATGCCTTCCAGCATTTTGAGATGAAATACCCATGTTTATACTATCTAATAAAATTAGCCGAGGATCTTTTTCTAGCATTGAGGTCAAATAGAGTGAACCACCTCCCATCTCACATCTGTTTCTGTACATCTGTAACTGCCTTCCCCAGTCCAAATTGCTTATTGGGAGCAGTCCCTGGCTGATGCTATTCCATGCTCCAGCCCTTACAACTGGCAGGGGCCAGTCTTGTCCCAGGGATTGCACCAGCAGCACGGGCTGTACTGATAGGCAGTACTTGATCCCACGTCCCAATTAATTTACCAGTATAGGCAAAAGTCTTCTGGTTCTCTTCATTATAGAATAACAAAATCTAACAAAATATTTTAAAAAGTTAAAAATAGCCTTAAAAATAGTAATAAAAATATTTATTGTGGATAAAATGTCCATGATTATTTACAGCACAGGCACTAGGCTCTAGCAGTTGTACTCCCTTCAAGGAGCATTCATCTGACTGAAACTGGTTGTCTTTAATGCCTACCTTTGGTTAGACCACCACTTCCTCCTAGTGAAGTGTGGCTTTTTGGATAGGATCATTTCATCCTAAAATGGATGTCTAAAGGATATCAGAGATATTGCAGAGACATTGAAAGTGTCTGTTTTTAAATGCAGATGGATAGACACTCAAAGGGTATTGCATGTCTAAAGCGAATAACTCCAAGGGCAAAGACAAAATTAACTATGCTCTGAAATTTATGAACTCTTGACTGTTGGAACTCTAATTTCCTCAAAAATCCAGCTGTTATGTATTTAAAAAACATCTAGAGGTGTTTAATGACTGAGCCAATGCCTCATTGGGTTTTGGCTAACAGTCTTTTCTATGGTGATTTGGACATTGTCTATAAGCAGAATTTTGTTGCATAAATCCCCTTGGTTTTGAATGAATATTAGCTGCATGCTTTGTGGATGAAAAGCATTATGTGCTACAAAAGCTACACGGTATCATTTATCTTCTCTGAATTTCTGAGTCTAGGAAAACAATGGCAGTCCCAGTGATTTAGTCAGAGCTTCCACTGTCTGCAAGTGTTATCTGTGAGGAATTGGGCTGACAGGAGGGAAGGGGTGAGGCACAGACAGATGTCCAGGTGCTCTCCAGTATCTTAACTTTTTTAAAAATAAAATTTACAGTCAAGCAAGGACTTTAGGGAGATGCAGATATAATTTAATAGTATCTAGATGGAGGCAGGTCCTTAAGTCCAAAATCCCATCCCTATCGTTGGAAGTGTTCAAGGCCAGGTTTGATGGAGCTTTCTTTGAGCAACCTGATCTAGTGGAAGGTAACCCTTCCATGGCAGAGGGGTTGGACTGGATAATCTTTAAGGTCCCTTCCAAAGTATTCTATGATTATATTGCATCCAAAAAAACCTCCTTTCACCAAGGGAGACATTTAAATTTAGCATAAATCACACCGTTTGCCCCACAGAATCTTTAAGTAAACACAGTTATGCTTCTAAGAGCAAAGCAGATTCAATTTCTGCCCTTGGATATCTGGTTTAGTTAAGGTCAGTGATGATCAAAAATTTGGCATTACTATCTGCTGGTCAACAAAATATCAAAATGAGTAAGTGTATTCACAGCTCTATGGTTAAGCTGTTTACAAAACTCAAGTGGTGATACTTTATATATTGTTTTTATTTCACACCCTCTATCTTCTACATGAAAATTAAAAAATTGCGTCCTCCAGAAGCAGAAAACTCAGGTTCAAGCTAGCCCTTTCTCAATTTCTGCCATCAAACATGTTGCAGAAGGCCCACGACATCAGAAAACAGGGGAGAAGAACTCAAAATCTTTGAGACAGCATTTCCTACCAGATGGGAAAAGGGGAGTCCTAAATCCCTGAAGTGTTTCATAGGAAACAAAACAAAAAAAAAGTCATTCTATTAAACAAACATAAAAATAATAATAAACTAATGAAATAAAAATCAGAAATAATTTTGGGCACCTAAATCTAGGGCAGTTTTTCATTCTATCTGTATGACTAGAATATATGATTCACATATATATGATTGTTAGAATTAACCAGGCTTTGACGCATATGTCTTTGTAAAGAAAACCTGGTTTTCTTTAACATTCATTCTTTTAAATTATGGATACAATTCTCACCTCCAGCAGACAGCCCCAGGTGTGGCATCCCATGGACCTGCTTTCCTGCCTTAAGCTTCTAAAAACTTGAACAATCTGGAAGTTGAAACACAAGTTCTGTGCTTGGTATCATGTGATGATTAGCTCGAGGCATCTCCCCACTCACACAGATGGTTATTCTGGATCCTGCTCCCTGGGGAACCACTATCAGATTTTGAGCAAAACCTCCAAACTCCTACCTCTCTTCTTCCTTCATTCTCTGTGACATTTTTTGATGTTCTTTAGCTTTAGAAAAAAAAACCAAACAAGCAAAACAAACTTCCCTGCAGTTTGGCAATGACTCTGACTGGATATCTGTATTAATAGCAGAGCTGAGTGAATAGTAAGAAATTAAGCTCTTTTTTTTTTTTTTTTAAATCCAAACCAGAAATGTCCATCAGAGGGAGGCAGCTTCCACAAAGCTGAGCCTTATTTAAATTCACATCCTGCTTTGAAATGAGCTGCATAGCTTAATTGCATTTGGTCAGTCCATGGAATTTCCATTCTCTAATTGAGTATTTGTAACCATTTTAGTGTAGACTCCTTTGAAGAGGGGAAAAAAAACCAAAACAACAACCAAAAAACAAATCCAAAACTCTCCTGCTCTCTTCTTTGGTTGAGGACAAGAAATAATAATAGTGATCTGGAGAGGTGAAACAAATAGGATTAATGAATTTTAGAAAACATAAGCCTGTTTGGTTGCTTTGATTTGACTTTGATTAGGAAATTGTGCTTAGGCTAAATTGAGCTAACATGTAATTTGTCAGCTGGACTAAAAATGCTGTAATTGTTCATTTGCTCCTGTCATCCTAACAGAAGAAAAATGAAAAGCAAGCTTGCCAAAGCCTAGCTGGGTCTCTGGCTTGTCTGAGTTTCTGTGTGAGGGCTCTTGAGGGGGAGACCAGAGCCATAGCCTGTTGCCATGAAGAGATGTCCCCTCACATGGGGAGACCTTTCTACCATCTGCCTGAGGTGGAAGCACCACCTGGGAAAAAGGTGCATCAGTTTGGCTCTGTGATATCACAAGAGACAAGGAAATGCTGTTCTGAGGGACTTCAGTCATTTTATATTTAAGTGATGTTTAAAGTATTCGTCAAGAATTCCCAGGAGAGGGAAAGAGAGATGAAAAGATGACCTTGTCCTCACTTTATTGATAAGAAACAGGCAGGTTTCCTAGAACCATAGAAAGGTTTGAGTTGGAAGGGACCTTAAAGACCATCCAGTTCCAACTTTCCTGCCATGGGCAGGAACACCTTCCACTAGACCAGGTTGCTCAAAACCCTGTCCAGGCTTGTTTTGAGCACTTCCAGGGAAGTTTGGCTGACTTTCACTAAGCCTCATGAGATGTTCACTTGCTAAGCCCTGCAAGTGATACATTTGGGGCAGCTCAGATAAAACGTGACAGTAACATCGACTGCCAAATTGCAGTCTATAAATCAGCTTTCTGCTAGTAGTAGTTGGCAAACTCACAGGAGTCCAGGAGGGCTCACTGCAGGCAGGTACATTTTAATGGCTGAGCACACAGAGGGCCATTGGGGATCACTGGTAGGCAGGATCAGCATGGCAGCATCACGCTTTGCACACACATCATGGGTGTCATCAGCCACAGTGAGCTGGTGACTGCAACTGTAAAGGTTGGACTCTATAGCTATGCCTGCATTAATAAACTAAATAGTGCTGAGGCCCAAACACCACCTCAGTCGTCAGTGCTGTCACACTCCAGGGCCCACCAATGTCAGGGGGCTTCTACGTGAGTTTGCTTAGCTGGAGAGATAAACACATATCCCCCATGGTGGTAAACACTCTGTAGGCAGGAAGAATAACAGGGATTCCCAAGAAAAACTCTCCCAAAAGAAGTTAGGATCCCAGGGCTTCAGAGAAGAATTTCAAACTGTCAAAAAAAAGGATTGTGCATGTATCTTGAAAGAAAGAATTACTTGATTTGTTAAGATTTGTTCAGAGACCAGACCACTCCTTGGTTAAGGAACAACTGCACAGGCTTTGGTGCTAATTTTTCCAGAAGACAAAGATGTTTTTTTACTTCTCTCCTGCTGCTCTTTGCATGTAGCAGGAAAGCGAGGAACAGAATAACTACACATTTCTACTTTTCTGACCTTTTTCCTTCTTTTCCCTTCCTCCTTCCTTCTTTTCCCTTCCTCCTTCCTTCAGCCATCATCTGCATAGCAGCAATCAGCAGGAATATGTGTTCTTAAATGGAGGAACAAGGTCAGTCCCATCCCAGACTGAAAGCTGAAAGCAGGGAGAGATCCTGCAAAGAGAAGTGCATCTGCCGCTGGATTTGACCTCCACTCATAAATGCTCTTAGCCCATGGCATGGTATGCCCTGAAATTGTTATGGGCTAAAATATTTACATTTGACCTTCAGCTTCACAGCTGATGGCTTTTTGTTATTTTGAAGGTACAAGATATATCATTAGAGCTGCTAAGATTAGCTACATTGTGTAGAATAATAGGTTAGATAATGAAATTACATGAAAGAGAAAGCATATTTTCTGAACATGTCCTCCATTACACACAACTTTCTACAAGATTTGGAGTCTTGTTGCAAACCCTCTTGTTTAACACTTCTGTTCAAGAATTCCTGTTAGTTTCATCAAATTCCATTCAGATTCAAATTCCCTGTACTGGATTTTAAACTTGAAGGCCAAGGCTTTCTTAAAGGAACAAAAGAGTTTGAAAGAAATCCTGAGAATTAAGATTATGACTACAACTCTGAAAGTTCTGAAAAGAAATTTTGAGCTCTAACTTGTGTTTTTTGAAAAAAGTTCCAAACTTGACTTGTTTTATAGATCTTACTCAGCAGCATATCGAGTAATACTGTCCAGTTATTGAAAGTTATGATCTTTCTACACTTTTTTTTTTTTTTTGGTACACATAAAGGATTATCAGATCATACAATCACAGAATCACAGAATGGTTTGTGTTGGGAGGAACCTTAAAGATCATCTAGTTCCAACCCTCCTGCAATGGGCAGGGACACCTTCTGCTAGATACAGAGACTTATATGACAAAGTTCTTTTACTGATCTTAGATTTTTTCTTTATAGTACCTCCAAGACACATCTCTTTAAAGTTACACACTAACGGATTCAAGAATTTTAAGCAGTGTGCACCATGTTTCTCCTCATGTTCTTCTAATCACTTTACTCTGGGGTTAGTGTTTGACAAGGGACATGAGACAAAAGATGTGGAAACAAAGAATAAGTGATTTTTTTTCTCAATGACCTTGAACTGATGCCATGAGTAGCACATATGTGTGTCCATTTCAGTCATGTCGCAGCCATGAGCCTATAGGAGGTTTAAATTACTCTAAACATTTAAAGCAGGCTGAGCTGCATAACAGGCTCTGAGAATTTAAACAAAACCACTTACAGGATTTTAAGTAGTTTGAGCATTATCTTTGCCTGGCTGAGTTTTACTCTAATGGAAACCAAATTTAAAAAAAAAAAAAAAAAAAGGGTCTTTATTAGAAGGATCTTTTTTTAAACAATGAAAAAGCCTTAACTGCAAGCAGTGTATTTGGGAGGGAAGGAGGTTAGATGTGATAGGGATAGCTGATTATAAATGTCATGGGCCTGATGGCTTTGGATCAAGGATTTTAGGTGATGTTGAAGCATCAAAGTTAACTATAGCATTGAAGTAAATTTGCAAATTCAGGAACCAAATTCTGCTCCAACTTGGGAGTTACAAAGTCTGTTGCCCATATTGCTTTTAGTGTCAGCAGCTCCAAGATATTTTCTTTTCATCCCACCTCTATGGATTTTTTTACCACTATGGAAGGCAAAAGGTCTGGAGAAGGTCATAAAGAAACCATAAGGTCCAGCCCCTTCTGGGAGACATGTCCTAAGACATGCCATAGTATTTCTCTGGCCCTTGACCTGTGTGGGTGGACAAGCATTTGCTTTTTTATATATTTTATTTATAATTTATGAAGAACCAAGTCCTATAAACCAAGTCCCTGTTCGGATGCACATGGGGAAAAGGGAGATTCTGGCCCATTTCCCCTCACACAGATGTTGGATTGAGGCCCACAAGTAGACCTGCCTGGCTCCCCACGGTCCTGACAGACACGTTAGATCACCTCTGTGGGGTGACAAAGTATATTTTAAAAGGTATTGTTGGTAGAAACACCTAATGATTAAAAAAACATAAGCCTAATGATTCAGGAAATAAATCCACCTTTGCATTTCTTGATTAAATTAATCAAACATTGACACTGCACACACATCCAAATATATTTCAAAAATCAAACATTGGCTGAGCACAAATTAATGTGCATTCTTGAAAGATAACTGCACCAGAACAATGAATGGAGAGGAATTGGATTGAAAGCTGGTGGCCTTTGCAGATAAATGAGCTGATACAAGCAATTTGGGCTGGTACCAATTCGTGGCATTATGCAGTTAAAGAGACAAAGACAAGTGCAAAAAAAAAAAGGATTAATTTAATTGCTTGAAGTGAGAAAGACTTTCCCATGACTTCAGAGTGATAAAGGAGAATAAGCTCTCAGTACCAAATATAAGGCATGTAGTCCTGACACAAAATCCTCAGTTTACTTTGCATTTTCCAGTCTTTTTTTTTCCCTCCCTCCAAATATATAAATATCCCTTTTTAATTTTTTTTTAATTTGTTTCTATTTCCACTCTGTCTTTCTGTCTTTTCTGCTCTGAGGGTGTCTGGATGTCTGATATTCCATTAAAGAATAAAATTAAACCATAATTTCTTGCCTTGACACATGATAACAAGACACAGACTGTACCATTAATTGTCTGTTTCCACCTAGGCTCTTTCCTAAGGCTGGCCCATATCAGGGGTCACACATCATGCTGGGCATGCACTTTATTTACTAGGGAAAACAATTAAGAAACCAGTAGCAGTGTTGTCCTGATATTTTTCTGTTTTATTATTGGATACTCAGCTTTTTAGTGAGCATTGACCTTCCTGTTAGAACAAAAGTGTAATTTGGGATCCACACCTTATTCTAAAAAAACTAATCCAATTTATGTGTTATTTCATCTGCAAATAATTCAACCCTGTCTAGAAGTTAATGTTTAAATTGACCAAATTAAGGTGCTGTTGCAGAAAATTGAGTCATATAAATGTCATGGAAAAAGAAAGAAAGCGTAAGAAAGGTTTTTCTGTGAGACAAAAAATATCATCCAGGAGCATCAGATTGGTTGATGACACTTTCAGCACTTACAGCAATATCAAAATCGCTCACAGAATTGTTTACATTTTTTCTGTATTCACCCATCAGTCAGTGATGCACTCAGGGCTTCGGTGCCAGTGTGGGAAGGGGAGGGGACAGAAGGTTGTTCAGCAGAAGCAGCTTTATTAGCAGTTCCATGTTGTATTCAGTCACAGTGACTGAGATTTCTCTGGGAAAGTTTGTGTACTCTGCAGGAACACACAGGCTCATAGAGGAGTGAAAAAGCCATGCCCAAGCCATGTTTCCAGGCCTGATTGTTGTACCAGTGGGATTTGGTCTGTGTTACTGCACTGGGCTCCTCTGAAGGGTTGTGAGCCAGCAGCAAGGAAGGAGTTTGCTGCTTGTCCTTTTCCTCACTGTTGAACATCGAGTAAACTGCAAAACCAATGGTAAAAGGAAAATGAGATTGAGTTGTTCTCCAGGAGCCACTAAATGTGCTCAGGGGATGGTGCTGTGCGGGTCGGGAGAGCATGAGGAGGAGGAGGAGAAGGAGGAGGAGGAGGAGAAGGAGGAAGGAGCAGGCAGCAGGGCAGGTGCTGCAGAGCATGAAGTGAACTGTTCCTGCTCCAGCCCCGCCACTGTGGGTGAGCAGCTTAAAGAGGCAAATCCATCTCTAACCTCTGGCTGACTCCCAGCCTTCTCCCACTGACTGAGTCATAACAAAATGGATTTTGCTTCCGCTAGTTTGCCACTTGCCTTCACTCTTGCATAACGTGCAAGTGCATTAGGAATTAGTTCTCACCGTGCAAGGGAACACGTGAGTTTCTTTTTAACCCACCAAGCTCAACCCACAGAGCAGGCACTCAGTAATACACTGAGGGTAAGGGAACAAGCTATCTTCATCCACTGCTCCAGTGTTTCTCACACCACATTTCTCAGCAACTGAGAGTTATCCTGTCGTTTGACTTGGCATGGAGTTGGTTTTGCTTGGCCTGGAAAAATTTATGCTTATGTAATCAAAGAAGCATAGAACGGTTTTGTGTTGGAAGGGATGTTAAAACTCATCTAGTTCCAACCCCTCTGCCATGGGCACGGACACCTGCCACTAGAGCAGGTTGCTCAGAGCTCCATCCAACCTGGCTTTGAACACTTCCAGGGATTGGGCATCCACAACTTCTCTGGACAACCTGTTCCGGTGTCTTATCACTCTCACAGTGAAGAATTTCTTCCTAATATCCTGATATCGGAGTGGTCACTATGTTTTCCAAAGTAAATATCCTCTTACTCACAATACCACAATTCTTTTCCCATCACCTCTTCTTTGGGGAAGGGATTTGCTTTTGCAAAAACTGATTTAAACTTACCGCTTGGCTTATGTGTCCTTATTCCATTTTGTCAGCTGGTGGTGCCAGGAGGGAGAGGTGGTTTTGCTGCCAGGTGACAGCCTTGTGATGCTCAGGGAGGTCCATTTAGTGGCAGGACTCTGAGCTAGAAGCTCTTTGCTGCAATTAGCAGTAAGTCTCTGAAGGGTGGTTGGCAGGAGGGTCCTGCTGGGCAGGCAGGAGGCAGCCAGCCTTTCCCTGTGCCAGGTGTCATAATGTCTTTTCTGGACCTGGTGGGAAGATCTTGAAAGAAGCAGGGTGGGAAGTATGTTAAATTTCTGCTCTAACTGGGAGGAATTGAAAGCAGCCAGAATTGTAGGGGATTTTCCTGGCAGGAGTAATTTGCACAGAGCTCTTTGGCACATCTACTCCTGTTGCTGGTGGGTTGCAGGTTGGGGGTTGCAGGTGAGGCAGAGAGGGATCTGTCGGGAGGCTTCTGCTGCTTCCAGTGGTGTGACTCCCCTGTCCAGATGACCTTTTAGGAGAAACAGAAGGACATTTGAGGGGGCAAGGTGGAGAAAAGGAGAAGAATGTACGTGCCAGGGCTGTCCAGGGCTTCTGAACATCCTGTTCCAGCATGAGTAAGCATTGTGTCGTGGCAGCTGGACTCAAGATCTATCTCTAAGTTTAAACACTTCCTTTAATCACTGCAGCGTCCTACCACTGTGTGTTTGCTGGATCCTGTTCATAAAATATTTATCATGCTATTTCTGCATCAACAAGGTCTAAACCACACTGAAACAGGAAAAGAAAAGCCTTGCCTTTAATAGGATAAATGATGTTTTTCTATCATTCATTAACCACCATTTTCCTTGCTGCAGGAAAAAACCTCTTTTGTTCTGGAAGAAAAATAGATATAGAAGACACTGGGCATCCACAGGAAAAAGACATTATTTGTCACAATTTAAGATTTACTATAGGAGGTGTGTGCAATGATGACCCAAGGAAATGTCCTAAGTGCTGCAAGATCTTGTGACAGATTGGATAATAATAGGCATTTATCTCCACTGGAGATGCCAGCTAATGGCCATGACAAAACTCTACTATGATATTAGATTATTGTTTTCCAATTACATAAGGTTCAGTTTGCAGAGGAAGGGAATACAGCAAGATAATTTCAATATCAAAGTTACACAGTCAAAGGAACGTGATGCTATTTCAGCTGTCACCATTTCTGTTATGGAGCATTGCCAATTCCCAGAATTTATTCTGTTGCCCTTTCTATAGTCCAAGCTCCCGGAACAAGGAAAACTCAGCTCCTCTCTTTTAATGCATGAGAAAGTTTGTTTCTAGCTCGTACTGATGCTTGGAAAAGTTTGCAAATGTGAATGCCTGTGAAAATAGGGCAGATGAAAACAACTCCTTTTTTTGGTGGTTTTTTTGTGTTTTTTTTTTCTCTGTTTTGGTATGTTTTGTTTTATTGTTGTTATTTAACCTCATAATTTTCAGCAAATCTTCCAATTCTAGTCACTACTCAGAATCAGCAATATTGCTTATGGTGGTACTGGCAGATGTTGACCACAACCTCTCTCTCTCTCTGTGACAGACAATGTTAAAATCCCAGCTTAAAAGAGGCTGCAGCACAAAACTAATATCTTGCCTGAATTTTCATATAAGTGAAACCAAATTCCTCTGGTGTGCCTTGATGCATGTAACATCTAGATGTAAGCACAGTAGCAAATCACATCCAAATGTTCAAAAAGGAGTATTTCTGTTGCTTTTCATTCTTACATAAGCTCATTATTTCTTTAAAGGCCTGTAATTGTAATTAGTTAGCTGTTTAAAGTGATCTTGGTACAATTTGCAAAAAATATATTATTACATGCCCAGTTACTTCATCCTGTTAAAGTATGGACTGGTTTCTTTGCAAACTCTGAATTTCCTCATTCTAAGAAGCACTAGTTTCTTTTAATGCATTTTTTGTTGTGTCACTAATATATTGTACAGAGATGAACCATTACTTGCTTTTTAGTAGAAAGCTGTTTCTTCCATTGGGTCTATCTAATGAATGATATCCAGAGACCCAAGAAAAATTGTGATTGGGATTTTAATTGAGAGATTTGCCAAGGGTGAAAGCAGGTTTTAAATTGTATGGTGGAGGACAGAACCATCAAATTCCACTACTGACTTGTACTAGAGCTGTGTTTGCCATTTACAGTGTGCAGCCAGGCTTGGAGAGATAAACTTGGAAAATAATGAAACAGAAAAGAGTTATCTATCATCTGTGTTTCATTGATTGCTCAGAAATAGCAAGCCTATGGTTAAGTTGAACACGTGGGAAAGAAGTATGTATTACTCTTCATCAGTGTAAAGGATCAGCAGTGTGGATGGGTGATTTCTGATGTGACAGTCTCAGAGCCATAGTACTTACCCTGAAAGCAGGCAGAATCAAATGCATTTTGAGTTTGGCTTTAGATGAAGTAAGCAGATATAACGCTTTTCCATTTAAGTGGAAAACAAAGCCCACAGTAAGTTTTCTTAGCTGCAGTAAAGGCTTCTGGAGGAAGGTAGCTCTGCATAGAACTTCTGTGCAGCGTGCAAGTGTGGCTTGCCCTAGGCAGACATAGAACAAATCCCATAGGGAAGTTGTTTTGACGCTGTTGTTGGGGGAAACAAACAAACAGAAAGCATAAGCTGTGAATGACCCATTCCTGAGATGTTTAAGGCCAGGTTGGATGGGGCTTGGAGGAACCTGGTCTAACGGAAGGTGTCCCTGCCCAGAGTAGGGGATTTGGAACTAGATCAACTTTAAGGTCCCTTCCAACCCAAGCCATCCTATGATTCTATGACAATTTATTTCATTTTCTGACTAAAAATATAAGAATTTCACATGGAGCAGGAGTCGTCTTTCGTATGTGTTCCAGTTTAGAGGAGTCTGAACTCATATGAAACATCAACTTTATTTTGGTTTTTTTTTCATGACTTGTAGTTAGGTCTTATGGAAAGTTTCTATTTTTCCCTATTTCCTACCACAGCATCAAAATATCATTTCAATTTCTCAATAGCTTTGCTCAGAAGACCTGGCAACGAAATGAAAAGACGGTGGAATCAGAACAGTGGAACACATTTCTGACCCCAAACATTTTGTGAGTGCACACAAGAATCCCATGCCTTAACCTTGGGGTCAAACATTTGCTGTTATAATGCAGGGAGCTTAATTCATTCATAGCCAATATTACAGATACCAAAATCAGCAGAAATATATTGAGTTTAGTGTGGTTTAGATTCAGGTCGTGCCAAAGGAAGTTTATTTCTGAGATCCATACTCTTCTCTGGACTCCATACACTGCTGGAAGCACATGCATGCATCTCTATTAACTGTTGATTTTTTTCTTTTTTTTCACAGAGACCAAACAATCCCTCATGCCTTAGATTGGCTGGGTCAGCTTGTTTAAAAAAAGTTGAGATCTACAGACAGTCAATATAATCTGAGTTTTTTAAATAAACTGCAGCAGAAGAAACTGCCATTATTTCATTTCTCAATATTTTTTCTTCATATTGCATTAAATGACCCATGACTTTGATTAAATTGAAAATTTAATGTATTGGCATTTTCATTGCCTTCAGATTTATATTTTTCATGGTTTCTATTTATGTTCCAGTTTTACTTTATTATATTTCTTGGAAAAACTCATTTTAGAGGACTCTACCAGCTGCCATACAATGAAATCCAAGTATCAGGGAAGCCACAATTTCTTTCCTCCAGCAAGTCAGGGGGTACCAGTTATTATACCTGTCTATTCCAAAGGGGTTCAGAAGGTTTGAGCCCATCTTATTTGAGCTAGAGAGAGAGACCAATTTAATTTTTAGAAAAAGCTGTTTATATGTGAGGAGTCAGATGTTTTCATGGAAATTAGGACTTCATTGTGCCTTGTAGCAAGGCATTTCAGGGAGTCACAGCCACCACCTGATAAAAAAAAAGACTTGTTTTTCCTGTGTTTACAATGATTGCCAGAATTGCTGGTTTGTGATGATATTTCCCCATGCCTGCACAAGTCTAACCCTCAAGCTGATTTTTTTACAGAAGATTCAATAGAAGTAATTCAAGTGTTTCTAAAGAAAAGAAAGAGTAATGCAGGATTTTACCTACCAAAAAAAAATGAAACCAAACCAAATGTGACAACAATTGCACTGAGAATTCTTCCAGGCTTCAAAATTTGGGGGGGGGGGGATTTTGGGGAGGATCCTATCTAGTACTGTGAACATAATTTTTATCCCTAATTTAGCCAAGCAAAATTAGTCGTGGTTTATAATTCCAGAGTTCTTATTAGGATGATCTTTATTAGGGTTGATTTGATGCTGAGTTTGTTTGTGGCAAAGGATGTTTGAACCCCCTGTTGGGGTTGTCCCTCTGCTGGTTGAACCTACTCTGTACAGAGTATCTTACAGCAAATCATGACTTTTACCTGTGGTTGTTGCTCCTTTGGGGGCTTTTCACATGACAAGCTCCAGGACTGAGAAGATGAAGCTGCCTCTCCTGTGCTTTCAGTGCTTCCTGCAGCTGGCAGCCTGACAGAGAGGGAAAGTGGAGAAGGCAGCCTAGATCCAACACAGAATGGGGGCAATGGCAACCGGGAGTAAGATGCAAAGTAACAGCAAAGCACGGGGTGGGACAGAAGGGCAGGTGAAGGAAGGACGGAGAGAAACAGAAAAAGGACTGGAAAATAAGCCAGAAGTTAGAAGCTGGTGCAAAAGGCAGTGGAGGGTGCAGGAAAGAAAGGAGGGGTAGGAGGAGGCTGAAAAGAAAGGATTTCTCACCAGTGGAACACCCTGCCCTCTGTAATTCAAAGCTTCTGCCAAGTTTTGGCATCCTTTTTCTTCCCAGGAAACTGCTGTGAGAAGTTCATTGAAGGCACTTCTATATTCACATTCTTGTAAATTTTCCCTTTGCAGTGGAACTTGCAAGAAGTTGAGTGCTGTGCATATGTTGATGTACCTATTGCCTCTAAAGGAGACCAGATAACTGGGATTCATATGTCCTTTACCCTTCAAGCACTTTAAATTATAACTTTAAATTTTAACCTCCGTATTTTTTGAGTATCAAAAGAGAGAGTCCTTGGCTTCCTAATGGGAAAGACAACAAGGTGTGTCTTTATTGCAAGCACAAACAGGACACTTATCAGGTAGACCACAAATAAAAATAGCTGTCCTGTACCGTGGAAGGAAGAGAACAGAGTTTGAATCTTAATTAACTCATTCTTTAAGTATCAGACAGCAATCAGCACAAATTATGGAGTAGGAGCTTTTGGCTCTTGAAAACACGGAGCCTTTGCTTCCCTGCCTCCTCCTCTCCCTACAGCTGCAAGAATCCAGCTGAGATTAAGAATACTGGGTTTTTTATAGCACTTGTAAAAATCAAGTCCACAATCAACTAGACAAAGAAAACCATCATGAAAGGAAGGAAACATCCGGCCTTGGAGTGTGTGTGGAGTGCTGGCTGGAATGGAGCCTCTCCAGAGCAGCTGAGAGCCCGCTCAGCAGTCTGAGCGGAAGGAGCTGGCAGCCTTCAACAAGCCCTAATGAGCCTCATCAAACAAACAAACAAAGAACCTTCGCAAATTAGCACCAAGCACAAGTGTGGATGATTCTTGTGGTTCTGTGCAGTGCATACATCCCCCATTGCCTCTGGAGATTGGGGGATCTGTCCTAACATCACCCCTCTGAATGTGGGGCAGCTGTTTTAAATGGGACATTCACCCTTCTTCCAGGGCTGTTAGTGCAAAACTGCTGAGTCTAGCAATGAGCCCCTTAACTGTGGATAAAGTAAATCACATCTTGAAGTGACTCCACCACTGATGACAGTGACCTGTTCAAATGCTTTGTACTGTTGT
>JAWWLV010000121.1:108864993-108902650 GCA_035041135.1 Platyrinchus mystaceus | reverse complement strand
ATTGTGAGAATGAGAAGCACAGCCAAGCAAGCTGGGCTTCATAAACACTATCCCACTTACTTGTGTTTCATTGACTTACTGATGAAACACATTGCTCTGCCTCTCTGCCTGAAGTGTGCCTCTTCCACCTAATATAGCATCTCAAATCAGAAAAAAAATATCTCGTCAGTTTGCAACACAAGTAGAGGTATCTATTTCTCACTCGGCACAGGACCATATTCCTCAGTAAAATTTACATATGATCTGAAAATATGAAAGGAACACTATATGCTTAGCTATGACAAAGTTTCCTTCCTGTGGCAGGAACAGCACAAGCTGCTTAATAAATTCCCTGATAATAACAGAGAGTAGAGAATGATTCTTACATAAAACCAAACTGCAAATTCTGTCTAATTATTTGTCCTTGAAAGGTGACCTTTTAATCTATCTTCTGAGGGATTTTTTTCCTCCCTGTGATTCTTTGCACAACTGTCCTCATGACAAATACCATTTGATCTGGGGACAGCCCTGTCTGGAGTGTTTGCATCAAGAGCCTTTTCCAATAAGCTGTAGCTCCCAATTTAATGAGAATAAGAGTGTTATGAAAACTACAGGGCTTTCAATAGAAAGTACAGATTCTGTACAGCACACTTAGGTCTCTTCTTACTGAAGAATAAACTGTTAAATTTTGCTACCTTCTAGTTAAAAAACAGCCCAAATACTGCAGTGTTTGCATAGAGGAACATGGCTTTGTTTCAGTCTCAACTCCTCTCTCAGGAATGAGTGCTTCTGGGGAAGTGGGAAGGCTTCTGGGGAGGGATTCACCCCAGCATCTTTGTTATCCTGCACTGCAAAGGGGAATGAGATTGCCCAAATGGGACTTCTTCTGCCTGAAACTGAACAAGAAAATGGAATTCCAAGATACTGCTAATGTACTCCAACCATGTCCAGTCCCATGGACCAGGCTTCACCAAAAGCCTCCACTCCAAAATGGAAATGTGGAGGTTGTTGCATCCTCAGCACCATGTCATTATGGGGCAGGTGGAGGTGTGGGGTGTCAGGTAACACCAGAGGGGGTAGGGAGATTTCATCAGCAGGGTGACATGGTGATGTGTCTGCAAGGGAGAGTAATAAGGCAAAATAACAGGAAAAGGCTGCAGGAGGTATCTGAGCAAGCCAACACCTCGTCTAGAGCTGCAGCCATGCCAGATACTAGAATGAGTTTGGGAGCTGTGGGAGGAGAGGAAAAGTCGACATGGGATATGCAGAGCTTAGAGAAATTGATTGCTTACAATGATGGGCCTGCAGCATATTGGACATTCAGGCTGAGGACTTTGAACAGAAATTACAGAAGTCACAGAAATCAAGTGAATTTTAAACTGATTTTAGCTTTTACAAATTCAAGCCTTGACAGATGAGGCTTCAAAAGACCAGGATGGTACCAGTTTCCTCAGTCTGTTTCCATCCTGACTGCAGACAGAACTCAGAAGCACTTTCCTGGATACTCACCATGAGTTAGTTTCATGTATCACTTTTCTAAAATAAATCTGAGGAAAAAAGAAGGCAGTGACCAATGAATCATAGTGAATTGCTGATGAAAATGTAGCTGGGGATTGTTTGGCATGGCACATCCAGTGATGTCAGCCGAGTGCAGTAAAATGGAAATAATCGATCTTATCCTGCCTCACTTGCCGAAGCAGTGACTTGGCATGAAGCTGTGTAAAGAAAAACTTTTGCTTTTTGATGCTTGTTTAGATTAGCATAAGTAGCAGCTTTAAGGTGTTTTCTAAGGACTTCTGAAAATATTGAAATCAAAATTGGGATTTTTGGTAAAACTCTTCATTTTAGAAAAATTTATTTTGGATTACATATGATTTCATGGGCTGAGTTGGTCCATCTCAGTTCATGTGTTTTGGCAATAAAAAAAAAAGTAGTTTTTAGGTGTAAATCGTGTCTTCCAGTTCCATCCCTGAGTGACACATAAATTTGGAAGACTGGTTCATGAGGAATAATCTGTTTGGTGGAATGTAGCCACTCTGCTGGACACTGAGGGCATCAGCCACAGCTGGGTTCAGTTCCTAAGGGTGGATAATAAACACTAGCCTGAGCCTGAGAAATGTGGAAAAACTCAAGTCTCTGCACAGACAATCAGTGATATTCCCTTCCTTCAGACTCTCAAATTACTTAAAAAACCAGTATCATCCTGATGGAAGAGAGAAAATGAAGAAAAGGAAATAAAAATGACAAACTAATCAGGTCCCCTTTCCTTTCCATACAAGAGTACCATAACATGTTTCTCTTATCTTCTTTCTTGATGGAGAAACTGTGAAGGCAGCTGGAGATTTCTCACCCCAGATACCCCCAGGCCCTGCTGACACCTGGATGCTCTCAGGACCCCAGTCTGGGTTTCACACCACCCTTGGAGCTGCACCTGACTGTACTGAATGATGCTGCAGCTCTTTGTTCCTTCTTCACCAGCCTCCCTCCTTCACCTGCTACTTTTTCTAACTAATGTTTTTTTCTATTTTTCCCTGGTAGCCTCTATTCTGCAACAAGACACCACACCACCTTCAAGTGTAACAGGACTTTGTTACCCAGAAGAAACTTCTCAGATAATTTTATTGTATTTTACCTAAAACTTTCATGTAGCAAGGCCTCAAGTGATTGCACCACATCATGCAGGCAACTCACCCCAGTGTGTTTAGCTACAGCTGAGGGCCCCAGACTTTCCAACTTTATTACAACTCTATTTTTAACTCAACCCTATAACATAAATTTATAATTTCTTTAACAAAAATGCCTTCATCATTGGTAAAGTGAAAAATGAAAATTGTGCCTGATGAATTGGTTGCTTCTGTGCAATCCCCTTCTCTATACTAAGACCAATGGAGTTCTTTTTCCTGGGACTTTCATTCCTCTTTAGGAAACAGTTCCTTTTTTGAGCCCACACCAGCAGGATTACAAGCATTTACCTTCGCCTGCATTTCCAATTTCATCATGAACACATTGCAGCTTCCCTAAGACTTAGCAAATATTGCAAGTAGTCATCCAATATTTGTTTATCTCCAGACTTCTTCACTTCTGGCCAAAACTGGATGAGTGCAAGATGCCATGTGGGATGTGGGTAATTATTTTTAGCAGAGAATCCACCATGCTATGTTGTTTTGTCATTTACACCACCTTTATTCCAGAGCACATTAGTGCCAGAGCGGAATTGAGCTCTTTTTAACTGAATACACCAGTCATAAAGGGAATATTGGCCTCACTAGTTAATGGCAGTGGCTCATGACCTATTAATTCATTGACCATTTCTTATTTTATCTCTGTTACTCAATAATTATGTAAGAAAATATTTATGCTTGAAAGCAGCATCTGTGCAGGAACATACCAGTGTGGGAGCTGTGTTTAGAACTTCTTCTCTTACATATGAATGTTAGACCAGTCCCCCTTTTTTCACTGAAATGTAAGGAAAAAACTTTTACTGTGAGTGTGATAAAACATTGGGACAGGTTACCCAGAGAGCCTGTGGAGTCTCCATCCTTGGAGACCCCCAAAACTTCACTGAACACAGCCCTAAGCAATGGTTTAAGCTGACCATGCTCCAAGCAGGGGCTGGATCAGATGTTCTCCTGAGGTTTCTTCCAACCCGAACCATTTTGTGGTTCTATGAATTCTACACGATAGGTGTATAATTGAAAAAAAAAAAGTGCTCTAATTTGTTTTCTGGGAAAAGCAATAAGCAAAGAGTTCTAACCTGACTGAGGATACATCAACAGCACAACATCATTTAGGCAGTTCAGCTAGGATGGGTATGACTGTGTTCTAAGTACAACAGTGCAGAACCACTTGTTACACCTCTGAACCATCTTCTGTGTGACTGTGGTATGGGAAGGGCTGGGACAGTGGAGGAGCATTATCCTGAAGCTATGGATTAGCTAACCATAGCTATCCACAGCTGTGGATTGACATGGCACCTTGGCAAACACCTGTGTGTACGGGTTACATGATACCCAGAGCTGGATTCTTTAGGTGACCTTACATGTTTGCACAATACACTTCTCCTTGTAAGAGGAGCTCTGTTGTCTGTGTCACAATTTAGTAATTCAGCAATTTTGGAAAGGTCAGATCTGGAATTTAGCCTATTAATAAAAACGTAGGCAGTGCATTGCAGGCTAAGTGGTAATTTCAATTTAGCATCAACCTGAGGGCACAAGCTTCATCCTTTTAGCTGGCTAAATTTATCAGTAATAGAAACACTGAAGTAACCACTGTCATTGCTGGCAGTGTAGGGATCTATCACCAGGATCAGGTGATGTGTATAATTCCTGAGCTGCACAAAGGAAGGGCAGTCAGTTCAACATGGACATGTAAATAAATGCCATGGGTTAGCTTTTCAGAGTAAAAAGAATGGAGAGTGTTGACTTTGCCTTAGGCAGCAAGTGGTTCCAACCAAATGTTTTTGAGACTCCTCTTAATAGTTCTAATGCTATGACTTAAACTTTAATGTTATCTACATAAACGTGCCTTTTTCTTGTTTTCAGGTATTTTCATAAGGCCATTTGCTGCCCAAGTCCAGCAACAGAAGCGTAGACTTACAAAAACCTAGGGAAACAGTCTATAATACCAGAACATATGAAAAAAATGGAAATACTTTCCTTCTGCAAGTGGAAAATTGAGATATAAAGGGCTAGATTTGCTTTTTTTAAGTAGAGAGCTGTAGAGGTCCCTTTGTAGCCAAAAAGAGAGGCAGGTACATCCCAAAATCAGATCTGATTTAGATTCAGCTTCCTCCTGAATTCCCTCTGTCTCTCACTGTTACCTACAGGGATGACACAGAATATAAATTCTGCCAGCACCGGCACTTCAGGGAGATGCTAAAATGAGGTGGGGGCAAATTCCCACCTAAATAATTTGCTCCAGTTGTAACAGCTTGGGATAGCTTAGTAATTAAGTAAGGTTTCCCAGAATCCTAGTTAATATGTCAGCCATAAAAGAGGCTTCTTGACCCTGCAATAAATGAAAAACCTCTCTATAACAAGTGAGAAGACATCCCTATCATGCCTGTCAGTCATCTCAGATGATCTAAATCACAATTTTCCCCTCAAATTTGTAACACAAGAACCAACAGCAGTCTTTAGCACTAAGATGTAGGGATCCACTGTGGTCAAAACCAATATTTTGCTCCTGAAATCCACTCTATAGTATATAATCAAAAACTGAAGCTTTGTATTTTACTGATGGGTATTTCATGGAAAAAAAAAATCCCTTGACTGGAAATGTTTTGATATTTTTGTCATCCTCTATGAGAAAAAAAATAGTCAAAACATCAATCACACTTGCAAAAAGAAAGTTTCCCCAATTTTTTTGTTTTGTTTTGTTTTTGTGCAAAAATGCAGTTATAATGACAGGCCTTTTAAAATGCATTGTTTGGAGTTCTCCTGGATCCCCCTGAGGGCATTCTGCCTAGACTGACATCCTGTCCCTGGAAAGTTTTAAAGGAAATGAAGCTTCACAGTTCTCAACAGGAGAACGTTTCAGTTGAACAACTGCAAGCAAACAGTCTAGGAGTAGCACTGGAAACATTGGTGATAATTATACAGAAAGTCCTGTCTCTTCAAATAGGTTTTGCACCAGTTTATCAGTACAAAAACACGTTCCCCATAACTGCTAGGACTGTGTATAAAGGTAGATGTCTACCTCGAGTTTTTTTTTTCTTTCTAAACTTAAAGTTGGGCTGGCAACTACTCTTATGAGTTTCTTAGAGTTAATATTCAATCTCTCCTACTATTTGTAAAAATGGAAATGAAGGATGAATTCATGTCTAATGCATGTAGCAGCTGAATTTATTTATATATTTGTAATCTGAATTATGCTGAACCTTAGTTAACCACAGACCTGCATCTTCACCATATCTTCATCTGCTAATAAACATGAAGCCACTACTGACACTGCCAAATATGGCTGGAGCAGAGGGATAACACACAAAACTGAGCAGGCAGTGGGATTGGAGAGGAAATGGGAATGGTGAGAACAGAGGACTTGACCAGGATGCTGGATCATTCTTAGAGAACTTGATCATTACAGTGAACTTGAACTTTGTCTTCGGCACCAAGAGAATATTTTTTTATCTCGAATGGAAGAGAAGGGAGGGAACAAAAGAAAGAAAAAAAAAAGGCAAGTAACAGGGCTGTAATGAGCCATACTGATATTTAAAAAGATGCAGGGACTAGAATGATTTCTAGTTCTTAATCAGTGACCTCATATAGTGGGAATATACACAAATGGGAATTGTACTGATGCGAGATATAACTGGACAGAACCAGGCAATTGCATCCTACACTGAGGCTCCTTTTGAAGTCTGTTAAAAATTCAGGCTGAGAGTAATTACTTTAATTGTGTTAGATTTCTACCCAAATGAGTCAACGGTCATGGTAACAAAAGGCTTTCTATTTCTATTTGCATCAAGGTTATGCACCAGAATTAAGACTATGGAAAAACTGCTATTTTTTTTCCCCAAACAGAGCATTTAGCAGAAACCAATAAATGAGAAAACTCAGTTGTTGAGACACTAGCTTTATATACTTGGACATGTAGGCAGAACTATATGCCAGACTGTTTCCATGCCAGAACATTCTATTGTATTTACCTGCTGGCAGATAGATGGCAAGTATCTAGAGATGGCAAGGAACTGATACTTACTGGCCTTTGACAAACATTTATGTTTGCACAGGACATAGTCAGCTTTCTGGGCAAACTTCTTCCATCATAGAAATTGTACCCACCTAAAAAGCCTCAGAAATAGTATTTTGCTCCAAGCATGATGTAGTGAAGATGTTGTTTCATCAGATTTTTTTTCTGTTTTTATTTTTTTAAAGGCAACACGTGTGGATGAGCATTCAGTGCAGGACTATGAAAAAACTTCATTTCCTAAACAATACTTAGCAAAGTCTCCCAAGAAATTGCAGCCAGGATATTACTCATCAGAGCCCATTGTCCATTTTCCAGGAAGACTTTGATTAAGACAATTTTTTTACTAGGTCCTGATAATTCCTGCAACACTAAGAACTGAATGTTAATGACTGCCAGTCAATTTGAATTAACCTGTCTTAGAGGAACTTGAGTCAGTCAGGATCTCAATTTATAATTTGACTTAATGGCAGTGGATTCAGCTTTAAAATCATCATACAATATGCTGGTACTTGGATATTGCAGGAATAGAACTCTAAAAATCTGATTTGATCACAGTAATATTAGTAGATTAGGAACCTATATGTAAGAAACTGCACTGACTCCACAGATACAAGGAATAATTTAAAGACATTTGAGCTGCCCTATATTGCTGGTTTTCCATACCTGTTCCACAGGGGTGCCTGTCTCCCATGGGTTCTGCCAGCCCTATGTGAACAGCTAAAGACTCCACTGGTGGTACCTACCTACCTGAAAGCAAGTGGATCAAGCCTCTGTTATTTACCATAACATTTATTCCCTTGTGAAATAAACGTTAATTTGACAGCAGGAGTGAATTGATGAGGAGCTGTTATCCTGTGGTCTCCACAAGCATCTCATCTTTGTGTCTCTGCTTTTCCCTTTTTGTTGACTGTTTCACTCACAGACATGTAACACTGTGTCACAACAGGAGTCTGATACAAAACCAAACCAAAATCAGTGAAATGCTTTATCAGAATGGAAAATTCAAGTGAATGATAATCATCAATTATTTAAGGTAATGATAGCAGATTAGCAAATATTCAGTACATAAGTTTGCCTAAGCAGCATTGCTGGGCAAAGCTCAGTCTCTCTCCATATCCACTTAAAACGAGGGCAGCAAACCTTCCCAACCCTCATCTTCCACTGCATTGCAACATCCTGCAGAAGACTCATCAGATCTTAAGCCAACTCCAAAACTACCACTTAGTTACTCAGTGTATGCCATGATGACAGCACAGCTGTCTTGCCTCATCCTAGTGCCCAGATCAAATGCAAAAGTGGGCTGAAGCAGAAGTGAAGTAAGACATTGCCTAATACACAGGTGTAGTTGATGAAGTCTTTCCATCCCAACCTCTTGATCTCCTTTTATCAGTCCTAAACCCAGCAGCAGGTTTGTTATAAAAGGGGACCCGTAATTCCTACACTGTCTACTTTGCTGCTTTGCTGAAGGCCAGTTTTGGGATAACACTGTTAGACATTTTGTGTAGGTGAAGCATGTCAGGTTGTCAGTCTGACCTCAAAGAGGAACTAAGCTGACCATATACACACATATTCCAAATGCCTCAATCTGTGTGAAATGGTCAAATACTCTCTACAACATGAAACTCACTTTGCCTACCATCAACATCTGCCTGACATATTACTTGGAATGGTTTGTGAGGGTGAAGGAATCTCTGTAACCACAGATGTAGTTACTATGGACCAAGACCCATAGTTTTCTAAGGGAAATAAGCTTAAAAAACACATTTCAATATCACAAAAGAAGTGATCCAACTCGGCATACCATCTGCTAAGTGCCTTGTTACCAAATATCAGCTGGGGAAAAAAAAGTTGCAATGGGTTTATGTATAAATAGAAGATGTCAGTTTGGAAGCTTGTCAAACCAGCAGTTTTCAGAGGAACTATTTGTAGAAGAAACATGTCAGCTTCCAATTTTATTTTTGTTCTTCTGTTGAAGATGTATCTTAGAATTGATGTTAGTGATTTTTTTTATTCTTTGTAATTAGAGAGCAATCAGATTCTTTTTATGATAGTGTGCCTGTTCCTCCTTAGTAGAAGTTTTGTAGTAATTGACCTATTTTTTATATAATTTTCACAGCTGAAGCAAGATAATCCTTTATAAAAAAAGTTTGAATTGACTTATTTTCATATGCTTTACTCAGATGAGCAGAGACAGTCCTATATAAAATAAAACCCTACTATTAGTATTCTTCCTCTTTCTAGTGCTCATTTACTCATATAAATCCCACTGGCAATAAGGCAATTACACCACAGATGGTAGAGTTCAAACAAATTAGATTCTACTGTCTTTTCACAAATAGCTTCACTGCACAAACTTCTCCAAAGCACCTATGTGCCAAGCCCTCATCTTGCCACTCAATTGCTTGCATAACATCACCAAAATGCTCTCTTTTATCTGCATTTTATCTTGTCATCAGTGCCTCCTCACTAGCTCCTTCGCTTGCCTTAATTGGCCCCTCACAGCCATCTACCCTTCCCTGGTTATCACCCTCAAAATGCAAGTGAAGGACAAACATCAGGTACTCAACAACTCCCAAAGTGCTTTTCTCACATTTTGCATCTCTTCTTTCCAATTTCTCTTTCCTCTCCCACCTCTCCTCCGTGTGTGTATGTGCATGTGCCTTCTATATCCCTCAGAACACAGACCATATCTCCTTGAATGTCCATATAATGCTTTTTACGAGGAGACTTTAAATCTGGTTACACCGAGGGTTCTACTGCTCTGGACTACAAATAATATCTTCATTAATAGAGTAAATCCGTTCCCCTTCAGGTTTTGCATAGACAGATTTATTCTTTTTTAGCAACTCAGCTTGACTTGCTGCTGTAACTAAAAAGAGCCTTGCCCTGCCATGAAGGAGAGCCAAGGCAGCCTCTCTAAATACGGAACAGATGCTGATAAAGTTTGAGGAGCTGGACAGCCACCACACCATCAAATCACATTCCTGACTACTGCAAAACCAGAAGGGTCTCGACATGGTGTTCCTCAGATGAAATTGCCTCAATACCCATTGACACAACAAAAGTAACCAAATTTCTATTGTTAACTGTCTACATCTCTGATTGGGGTAACCTCGAGTTCTGGATCACTTCCATCCAATTTCAGCCACAGCAGATGCCTAGTCCTCTGTGGGATGGGAGTGGTCCAAGGTGAATGTGTCTTTGGACAATCTGCCTGTAGCATTTGTGATTTAAATTCATAGGACACGTGTCCTCAGAGCAAAAAGGGCACCTCTATCTATATTTATGACACCCAAAGGAGGACAGAATGACACCAGACTGTGTATTTCAGCTGAATCAGAAAAGATGTGGACAGAGGACAGAAAAACTGTTCAAGATGTCTAACTTCAGCTCAGGCATCACTGAGTGAAAGCACAAATATCTGAAACCAATATTTGATTGTAGTCTTAATCAAATCTTAAATATTCAGCATATTCTTATGTATAGTTTTAAACTTAGTGGATATAGGAACTCTTCCCTGCAAATACTAGGTTTCCCATTTAAGGACAGCATCAAATATTTGTCACAATAAAACCTAAGAGAATTTTTAATTGACTACACTTTATAAACTGTTTTCTAGTTTTCAAGTGATTGGACTGGTGCTTTCTGCATTCTGTGAGTGAACATTTTCTTCGTTAAGTAAAATTTGCATTTAACTCTTTTCTTTTTAAAAGGAGAGATTTCCTCTTATTGAAGAGAAAGAGGCTTTCAGGGCCCATTTCTAGAGCTTTCTTACTACTAAAGGTATCAAGATATGTATTTAATCATAAAAAAATATAATCGAGTCTTCTTTCATTTACACAGAAATTTTGGCATGGAAACTCAAAGAGGGTACATTTCTGTCTCCAAGGTGAGGTTTTTAACTTTAAGAAGCTGTAGTATCTACTGTCCTCCATCTGGAAGGTATTTTCAGTGTGCTGGTTGCTGCATACAACCAGATATGGAGGCAATCATAGAATCATAGAATCAAATTGGTTGGAAAGGACCTCTGAGATCATCAAGTCCAACCCTTGATCCACTACCAACACGGTTACTAGACTATGGCACTAAGTGCCACATCCAGTCTCATCTTAAATACCTCCAGGGATGGGGAATCCATCACCTCCCTGGGCAGCCCATTCCAATGCCTGATTACCCTCTCTGTAAAGAATTTCTTCCTAATATCCAACCTAAACCTCCCCTGGCAGAGCTTGAGACCATAGCCTCTTGTCTTACTGATAGTTGGCTTGGAGAAGAGACCAACCCCCATCTGGCTACAAATCCTGAAAGACTAAAGGGTACAAAAAGATGGAGAATTTAGGATGCCATTTTAACAGGCCCAAATAGTAAACACAGAGAAGTAGTAAAACTTGCCTGTTCTGGGAATTGAAGAACTTTATTAAGGTAAATTTTTACAAAAAAAAAAAAAAAAAAGTTGTTAAAGAGATGGAAATAAATAAAACATGAAAATAGGCAGAAACAGGGGAAAAAAAAGTGGAAGTGGATAATTTATTTACAAACACGGCTTTAAAAATGAAGTTACTGAACAGAACAAGAGTCACATTTCTGCTGTGTCCTGGATGTATCTTTGCTATTGCTTTTATCTTATTTGAAGTGAATTTCTCACTTTTTTTCTTTAGTTGTTTCTTTTTTTATTTTTTAAGTTTACTTTTGGATTACTAGTTATAGCTACCTGCAATTACTTCTAGTTGCTTTTTACACATTTAGCTTTGGAGTAGCAAAGTCTCATAGAAGCCAATAGTGAATATATTTCTTTGAGATGTACAGCCAAGTGTCTTAAAGGTGGGAAGAAGACAGTCCCAAGTGTCTGATAATAACATCTAAATTATATAATTTAATCTATAAATTATATAATACATAATACCTAAAATATTCTGGGTAAGCTTTTGTTTGACTTAACTGAGGCAATAAATTTCTGAGTTGGAGGGGAAAAGCAGGAATTGATGTAAGATGGGGTCATGGTATCTTGAGGAACTCTTGGGTTACAGGAGACTTCTGGGACCTTGTCAAGGAGCAGAGAAAATTCAGATGATAGTTTTGGAGCTTTCAATTTTTTTAAAAACTAATAACAGCTAGAAATACTGCAGGCAAAGCACTGAACTTTAATACATGCCAAGGTGTTATTTCTGTGAAATACAAGTTCATATGCTGCAAAAGTGAGAAAGGCAACTAAAACTGATCAAATGTCAGAGCAGGAAGGGCTGATGGTGGGCTGACAATTGGCTGGAGCAGACAGGAAAGCAGCATCCCTTAAAAGCAAAAGATTTTAAACAGTCAGACCCCAATTCAGGAGTAAATTAAACAAAAGCATCACAGGCTGTTAAGGAAATATTTCAGCAGTATACTTCCCAGTGCCAGGATTCTGGGTCTGAGCAGGAGCATCATATTCGGTAGGGTTGATGCAAATTCATTTTGCCTCATGTTGCAGTAGACCAGAAACAGAAAAAATCAGCATTTCAGATGGACAAAAGCCATCAAGAAACCAGTAACACGACCATGTGCTTTCCTCAAACCACATAACTAAAAAATAAGGAATACTCTTACCATAGCCTGTAAACTGCCTTTCAGCTGGAATGTATTTATTCAGGAAGAAAATGTGAAAGAAAGCCAGGAGAAAACCACTTAAAATAGGTTTTCTGGCAAACAAATAGTATTACTGCCACAATTCTGAAAAAAACCTTTGGCCAATGCTGATTTTAGGTGCACAGAAAAGGGAACTATTGGATTTATTACTGCAAGTGAGTTGGATGAAATTTCTATTTTCATTTCACCCGAAATAGAAGTACTGGTGTTACAAGTTTTCTCTCTGTCTATTTGACATGTACATGTATAAAGGAAGGAGTAATACTTAATGTGTGTTATGCAGAAATGCAGAAAATTAAAAAAAAAAAATCTTTGGGTAAAAAGAATTGTTTGAAGGGCTAAAAGTACTCAAGTGTATTAGGAAGAAAAGAAACACTAACAAAAGTAGGGAAGTAGTCAAATAGGCAGTGATGCAGAGTAACCAGATGTGTTCAAAAACTTATTCTGTTTGCTATTTTGAAAGAAGCAGTGAGATCTACACATATCACTTTAGCATGACAAAGTATTTTCTAGTCCATAAGTAACTCAGCAGTTATACCATAGCCATAAGAAGGAAAATTCTTTAGCAAACCCAAATAGCTTGCACCAGAAGGTAAAAAAAAGTTAGCTCAGGGAATTTTGGGCAGCTGCTGTTTATTTGCAGTATACGCGGTAGTGTCACAGTGTGCAGTGATGGAGAAACAAAAACATCACTATGCTTCAGAAAATGAGCAGGGATAACTCAAGTAACAAAAGCCCCTTCTGTAACCCCCAACAAATTAATAGAAAACCTGACTGAGCATTTATTTATGTTAGAGAGAAGGAATAGGGATATAAGTACTGCCTCTCAACAGTATCTCTTGAAAAATAAATCATGCCACATAAGCCTGATTACAGCCTTCAGAACACTACAAGTTCAGATGATAAAGGAGTCAGTAGAGATATAGTGTGCTTAGATTTCTGCAAGACATTTGACTTAGCTCAGAACAATCTGATGAAAATATTAGAACATTGCAATATTAATAAATTTCATTTAAAATAGATTAGACAACAACCCAATCTCAAAAAGTAGCTGTTAATGTGAAATCATTAAAAGAAGAGATTAGTTGTCCTTTTTCATGAGATTGGGATGACGAATTCATTGAGCCAGTAAAAATATCTTCTAGCAAATTCAATAAGAATTGGCAAATTTGTAAATCACCATTGCAAAGCAGGCAAAAGGAGGGATCTTGATTACTAGTTTTCTAAACTTTTACTTTGAACTCTCACAATGTGTCTCAAAGAGCAAGGGCTGCAGTGCAGATATACAGACTAGGGCTGGTAGAGCATCATAAGCATTTAGATGTCGTAAATGGGTGATCATGGAGCAAAAAGTACTTCTAGGAAGAAAAAGTAAATTGTCATTGGTAAAACCAAGACCAGAATGCAACTGCATAGTTTTGATTTTTATGTTTTATAAGGAATAGGGAAATGCAGATGAACAGGTTGATGGAAATCACTGTACTGTGGGTACACGCTTCCAAAAAAAAAAAAAAAGAGTAAGCTAGATAATGTGAAACCAGAGGAAAAACAGGTAGAAAATCAGCTGTATACATCTAGTAATGAGCACTTAGCCAGACATTGTGCTCTTAGCTGATGGTGGAATCCCAGACTCTGTTTCTTCACATAAAGAAAAGATGTCTTCCTTCAAGGTTCTGTGTAGCAAAAAGTTAAATAAAACTAAGATTTGGAGCTCAGCACGGGCAAAATTTAGTAGAAGTCATTGGTCCACTAGAGACACTAAGACAGGTAAAGAAGAGATCTTCCTCACTTTTCAGGGCTAAGCCTATGTTGCATGAATGTCATGGTAAGTTTGTTAATCCTTATACTGGCAGATTTTAAAAAGTTATATCTTTCTCAGGGCAATCCCAAACACAGGTACAGGCTGTGTAGAGAATGGATTGAGAACAGCCCTGAGGAGAAGGACTTGGGGTTGTTGGCTGATGAGAAGCTCAATGTGACCCATCAATGTGCACCTGCAGCCCAGAAAGCCAATTGTGTCCTGGGCTATCTCAAAAGAAGCCTGGGCAACAGGTCAAGGGAGGGAATTCTATTCTTTTACTCCCCTCTGATGAGACTCCACCTGGAGTACTGTGTCCAGGTCTGAGGTCCTCAACACAAGAAGGATGTGGTTCTCTTAGAACAGGTCCAGAGGAGGCCACAAAGATGCTCAGAGGGCTGAAGCACCTCTCCTCTGGAGGCAGACTGAGAGAATCGGGGTTGTTCAGTCTGGAAAAACCTTGGAGAACCTTCTAGTACCTAAAGGAGCTACAAGAGAGCTGGAAAGAGACTTTTGAGAAGGGCATGGAGTGATAGGACAAGTGGGAATGGCTTTAAATGGAAAGAGGCCAGGTTTGGGTTAGATACTAGGAAGAAATTCTTTACTGTGAGAGTGGTGAAGTACTGGAGCAGGTTGCCCAGGGAAGCTGTGGATGCCCAATCCATGGAAGTGTTCAAGGTCAGGTTGGATGTGGAATTGAGAAACCAGATGGTTTCTCTGCCCATGGTAGGGAAGGTGAAATGAGATGATCTTTAAAATCCCTTCCAACCCAAGTCATTCTGTGATACCATGGTCTTAAAACTGTCATATATACAATGAGAGGGGCACAAGAAAACATGTCTTCATCTATTTATGCTCTGAACTGGCCAGACCAGAGCCAGTAATTCTCCAGAAGCTGAAAAACTTCATATATCCTCAATATTATACTTTGGTTATGTCTCACATTTTGTATTCCCAGCAAAAAAAAGAACAGCAAAAATGTGACTGAAGCAAATGTTGTTTAAGAGAGAGCTGAGATTTTTTCCTCCACTCATTATAGCTGTCTTTTGGCACCAAGGAAGAAGGCAAAAAAAGCTGTTGGTGCCCTCTTATCTTAACATTTCCATCCCAGCTGTAGGCAGCCTGCAATGAAATCACATTTGCTAGTGTGTCATAATGTTGAAGCAAATACTGCCATTCAGCTGGGATATTCCATTGCCCTCCAACCAACAGTCAGGAAATGCCCTATGGGATAATTGACAGGCTACTGTGAATTACACAGCTATAAATAGCACACCATAGATGCCTGGTGAAAGGATGATAAAACACAAGTGCAAGTTGAGTTTTTATGGAGTCATTTGCACCACAGAGAAGTATTTATCGCTGTACTTGCAATTTTTCTATATTTCCTTCCCCAGTACATATAGAACAAGGAACAGCCAGCTATAAAGAAATGTAAAATATGATCTTTAAGAAGTTCTCTCTCTCTTTCATTTCTGTATTCTTTCTGTTCCTGCTCCTTTGCTAAAGCTCCTGTAGCACCATTCATATCTGATCAATTTTCTTCCTATCTCTTCCTCCAAACTGTTTTCCCATCAATAAACCTCCCCTATTCTTCAGATCATCACAAAAGACAGAAGAGAATGGGCATGCATGTCTTGTTAACATGCCTATGGCTTCTGCTTTAAGAAACAGAGACATAGCACTTAAAATTCTCCTTTAGTGCAGAAATAAATCCCTCATTTTCTGTTCTCAACATTGAAGAGCCAACTTGAAGGATCATATGGTTGATTAGAGAAGAAACGTCTCCCTCTGAACGATTCATAAAAAATTTGTGAAAATTTGAAAATTAAATGCAACCTTCAGGAAGGTTAAAGACAAACACTAGTAGACATGACTGTCATTTCTGCATGGATAGTGTACCCTTATCCACATACACAGCACTTCAGTATATGAAACATAGATTACTACTCATGCAACTGTTAACCCAAATACATCTGTATTTTTGTATTCCCATATACTCAACAGAAGCACAAAATTGCAGTCAAAGGAATCTGAAAATCTGCACAAATGAAACATCTCTCCAAAATATTAGTTTCTATCTTTGCTATATTAAGTTGATTAAATAAATGGCTTGAATTTCTTATTGTAGAAGTTTTCGAATCCATCAATAAATGATTATCATTAAAAATCTCTCATCTTTTACTAAAAAACAGAAGCAGAGAGAGATGGTTGAAATGTAAATAATTAAGCATAGTTTTTAAAGCAACACCACTTCTCCCCTCTGACCCAACAGTATTCAAACTGCTCCTTAGGGAAAAATAAGACAAAAGTTAGTTTAGGCAGGCTGGAGCCTTCATATTTACTTGAGGTCAGTCATCCTAGTTTCCTGAAAGCAAAATATGAAACACAGGGAAGAATTAATAAAGAGAGGATGCAATATTTTGTCTCCACCTTACTACACTACAGAGGAGAACAACCACACCACAATATCCTCAATGGCATAAACACCATCTCATATTTTAGTGATTACTTCAGTTCAACATTGACCAACACGTTAGATCTGATTCTCTTTGAGAAGCATCAAATCTGTACCTGATTTTGTATGTCACAGCAAGTTGTTTTCTTTTGGTACATGGTTTCCTACAAAACACAGTTAGTAACAGGTGAGAAAAAGAAGATAAGTAAAGAGAAGAGAGGGAAAGGTAAATAAGAAGGAACAAGAAAAAGAAGAAACACAGACAGAAGTTTCGCACTGCAAGCAAGGATCATGGTCTGTCTCAGGTTTGGGAGATGTGACAGAAAACAGATCATTCTTCCTCATTCTGTCAAGTGAGAATATCTCAGAATAACACAAGCCCGATGGTAACATAGACCATACTGATCTCTCAGGAGATAAAGGGTCTTTCCATTTGTATTTCATTCACCTGATCTCAATGTCACATTAAGTTCTCTAGGAAAAACTATGGATGTTCTCTTTCTTTTCTTTACTAGTTTCAGCTGATTAGTTTTGTTCATTTGCTTTTGATCATGATCACCAGACATCCCAACATTGTTCTCTGGTGGTATCAGCAGACAATTTACTGAGGTGCATTAAGTGTCCCCACGCATATGGCTAAACAATGGCAAACGAGCCCACTTAGTATCTCCTTTAATGAGCAGAAGAATAAATTACTGAGACTCAGCTGATGCAAAGGAATTTGTTAGATTACTGTGACTCAACTGTTTATCTGAGTCAATCAGATAAATCTTCTAATTCATAACTGGTAAGAAGTAAAAGCTGCAATTTACCTTTTCTCCAATTATTGCTTTATCTTATCCATTTAATTGGAGGTTGATTTCATGTCAGGGCAAAGACATTCTCTGAACCTACTTTTTCACAAATACATTTCTCATCTCACTCATAGATTTAATTAGCTGAGTGTCTACTTATCCAGACATTTCTATGGTCTTTGTTATTCTAAAAGCTGTGAGCATACCAAAGAAATGAAAAAAAAAATCAGCTTACTCAAAATGTATGAATGAAATATGCGATATGAAATTATAAAACGATTCACATTTTCATTATTATCAGTCATAACCAGCCAGATTTCCTGCCAGAAACTCAGCAGTATGCAGAGTATTTTCAGCATTCATTCTGAACACTAACTCCAAGAAGTCTGGTCCAGAGAAAAGGTTTTCTTCACCCTAAGTATCAGTCAAATACTCTCTCTGTCCCTTCAACTCTTTCTCAAAATTTTACCTCTGCAGTTAAAATTTTCTTCCTCTTTAGTCCACTGAGCATCACAGACTCATTTAGCCTAAAATCCAAGGAAGGAAAACAGTGACTCCATCACAATCCAGAGCAGGATTTAAGGAATGTCTAAGGCTGTGATTAATCCAAATCTTCCTTTCCTGACCTGGTCCTTTACAGAGATCTTAGTTTTTTGCTAATAACATAAAATGCAGTAATTGGAGAGGTGATTTTGAATTATGAATTATTACAGAAATGAAGAGTCCTTTCCTTGCAGCCACACAGGCTTTTCTATACACTAAAAAGGAGTTAAGCCAGAGATAACACTACAGGCATGCAAAGGAAAGAAAGAGAGATGAATAAAGCAGAGTTTAAAGGAAGTCACACCACATGCAAATAAGCAAATCTGTAAGTGATGCTCTGAAGAGAGGAAAAGCTCTCTAAAACTGTCTCAAAGAAGAAAGGAGGCCAAGCTTCGACTATTTTTACATAGTGTCAATTTGCAGCTCATCAGCAGGACAGCGCAAGGGAGGATTATGCAACTCCTTCAGGATGGTTGTCCTGTGAGGAATGTAATTAGAAGGGCTCTGCTCTAAAAGCATGTCAGTCTTAAGAGGTTTTCTCAAACGAAGACAGCTACTACTCATCCTGAAAATCGGTCAGGGTCAGGACATAAAAAAAAAAAAAAAAAAAGGGAAAAGGAAAGAGTAACAAAGTGAAGGTGTCCATGTAGCAGGTTTTTTATCCCTCCCTTTTACCCACGAGGATGGCAGGATGGCAAGGGCAGTCGAAGAAAAGACAACTCTCCTCTCACCATAGAGTACCAAGGAAGGGCAAATAGTCTATAATGCAGACAGTGGTCATAACATCACTTTGCTGACAGCAGTGGGATCAAAAGAACAGGAATTCATAGTAACATCTGGAAAAAGACCAAATATATGGGAGGAGAGCAGTGTTCCCCCTATAAAGAGGGAGGGTTTTGTGCACTGTAGGTCTGCATATCCTATAGCTACGGATTATTGAAACACAACTAGGGTTTTGTTTGCATTCATATGGTAATTGATTTGCTAACAAAATGTTCTCTGACTGGTTATGCAGCAAATAACTATGCTGAAATCAGGTGGCAGGCTGGGATTGCAAAACCAGAAGTGATAATGACTTAGTGGGCACATGCTTCCTGCAGCATTCAGGTACCAGAGCACCTGAAAAAGTGCTCAAGTTGTTCTTCTCAAGACAGTCCAAGGGCTAATGCCAGTAGGAGTAGCTCCTGTGGTACATCTATCCTCCCAAGTGCTAGACTGAAATCACAAGGCACCAAGTTCAACTACAGGTGGGTAAGGTTTTGTTTAATTTTTCAGTCACTGAATATAAAACGAAGTCTAAAAAAAAGAAGGTTTTTTTCACTCCTATTATTCAAATGTGGATACATTTTCAAGCTGAAAGTTTAAGGCCATTATTCTTTCTGTGTGTTGTTGCTTTTGATCATGGTAATAAAAGATGTAACCTAATCAGGTTATTTATTCCTGTAAACAGACCACAGCATGGTAACTGTCCCTATTCATTCATGAAGGTGCTCAGTATATAAACTTAATGTGCATGAACAGCACATTAACTTAATAAGCATGAACAGTCTGTCAACACAATAGATGGTCCTGCTATCAATCCATAAACTGTACAGGATTCCAGCAACAGACTTCTCTGGGCTTTACTGGCTCAATAATAAAAGGCATCCTCTTTGGAAAAGGGAAATCAGAAGGAATCTGATCATCTCTGCACTGACTTGCATATGCTGCTGTAATGATAATTTTTCAACCATGTTTCAGTGATGAGGCACCTTCTCAAAGAATGGGAACAGAAGTATGGCCAATGTCATAGTATCATGTTGTTTATCTCAGAGAAGGGACTCCAGTATTTATTTTCATCAGTGAAACCAAGCAGGCTCACCAGTCTCCTTTCCTCTTCACTACCCAGTATGCATAAACATAATCTCTTGTCTCATGCACTCTGCATCTGGCTACTCAAGTAATACAGAGGCAGATGCTCCATGGAAAGCAGGCAGCATCATCAGCCTTCCCCTCCAGAGGCACACCAGCTTTCCTATTGTGAAAGTACGAGCTGTTTAGCACTACAGAAGGAGCATAATTATGGACTAACGCTCATTTTCCCATCCAAGTACCAGCCCAGATGCCAAAAGTAATCACAAAGGCTCCTATTTATTTTGACCTGACCCTGGCTACGTCCATTCACATAGAATTAAGAAACCTATCCTTATTAGTGTGTTAGGGTGCTGCACTTCAAGACACTGTTTCAGACACTTGCTGTCCAGAGTTACCAGACCCTTTGTGACTCTGCTGTCAGTGGACAGAAAAAATCACAAGTTCCCTACTGACAACTACTACCAACAGATTGAATATGTCCCACATGGCAGTGTCACAAACAAGCCCTTTAACACACAGTGGCCCCAGAGCAAAGATAAGAGCCAAAACTTCCTGAGGGTCTGAAAGGCTCTGAAGTTGGTAAATTCCAGAGGGTTTTGTACAACTAAGAAATAGTCATCTGTTTTTTAAAGCAGAACAGGGAAGGCCCTGAGGAATTTGCTAACTTAAAATAGGAAAGAAACACCCACACCCACAGCCTGTTTTAGATCCAAAGCAGTGCACTAACGAAGATCCTGAAATTCAGAGTCCCCCTCAGAATTTAATTTTAACATCTTAGCTACTGTCTTATTTCAAAAATAAAAACTCTTAAGAAGAGAAAATCAAACATCACCCACTCCCTTTACTACATCTATGTCAGAACTCCCACTCATCTCCCTTCCCCTTGGCTCCAAGCTTTTCCATTTCCTGATTGAAGTCAGAGGCAAGGGATTTTCCCATTATCACCTGCATATTACATTTTAAAGATGTGAAATATCTAGAAATGAGCAGCAGCACAAAGCCTTAAGTCAGATACAGGACTTAAATTGAACACTTTAAGCTCATCTCTGTGTCAGGGACAGGATGTGGCAGCTAGTTCACCTGTTTGATTCAGATTGTTTGCATATACTCTTGCATTGCTTTGTCAACTATTCCTCCTAAATAGACACTGGGTTCCTGGATAGAATTAAGGGACTGATGAAGGAAGGCCTTGAAATGGTCCAAACGAAGATCTTTATCAATTTGATGCAGGTTCCTGGCTCTGACAGCACTGATGAGTGGGTAGTCTGGATTGTTCATTGCCCTTCTGATTACATATGACATCATAGATGCCTGATTTCATCTTAGATGCCATGTGACATCACCTGAAAAAAAATCATATATACCCATGGAAAGCTCCAAGCCAATTTACTCCTAACAAAATGTAACATGACACACACAGAAGAAATCTGATGGAGGATGAATGAGGGAACAAACCTCTTGAGGCAGATGTTGGTCTCAGTGAGCTGATGGAAATCACTCAGAGATTGACAGTGCTTAAGATTGGACAAGGACTGAACAGCTGCTCTGGAAGAGCTTTAGTATTGAAACAAAATATGTTCCACTGCAATCCAGTCTTCTATTGTTGCATTCATCCATGGAGTAATTTAGTCTTTCCCTGCCTCCCAGCTGAAGGAGATTTTCTCTTCCTCTTGATAAAGAGGGGTTTGAGGGTAACATCTGATAGAGTCCTATCAAATGGATCCTGTCAAACTGTATGGTGTGGGCTGGAGAAAGAAGGAGGAAGGCAGACGAAAAATCTATCTATGCATGGATGTATAGAAAGATGCATATGTAAGAGACACATCTATTAGGTATTAATAATTTCAGAAGTATTCTGGGCTTCTTTCCTCTTGCATGAAAAATTATGTATTAATAATGAAATAGTGTATACCTTAACCACATTTCCCCCACAAACACATTTACTTGGCTGTAGCTTTAAATTTTAAATATTAAAATGAAAGACTTGAGACCTATTTCTCAGCTGAAATTAATTGTCTTAAGTTTGCCTTTATTTTAGTGGGGAAACTGGCAATATCTATTTTTCCTTCTTGGAATACAACTTTCTCTTCATAGCTGCAAAAATAAGGCCATAGGAACACAAACACAGCAAGGCAAGACCAAATTGCATCTAGAACAATCCAGTGTTTCTCACTGAGCTCAATTACAGATGCTTAGTGAACATGTAAAATAGCAGAGGCAGAGTAGTTATTCCTGCACTCCTAGGAATCAGATGTCTGATTCTTTTTAGGGATTTTCTGAGTTCATAAGAGCCCTCCTGTTATGACATTTAATAGTTTTTAGTGACCTTCTCTCCTTGCTACAATTTTTTCCTGACTCAATAATTTTTAACCCATGTAAGGCTATTTTTTGGCATTCCAATTTTTCTTCAGCAATAAGACCCATGGTTTTATTAGGCATTACATGAAAAAACACTCACTGTTACTTCATTAGGTTTTCCTTAATTCTTCTGAAATAAAAATAATGAGGGGTTTTTTTGAGTTCCACTTTTTCATAGCATTCATTATTGCAGATTCCTCCATCATATTTTCCTGTCAGAAATTTTTTCTTCAAGCTGATGCATCTTCACTCTTTTTCATTCTCCTCACATAATGTTTTTTTTGTGTTTCTAGGCATCCTCATGCCCCATCTTTCTACTTTTTCTATGTCTAAACAGCTCCTTTTCAAGATGGGTTCATTGGTATTCAGGATGTGGGCAAGGCATAGATTTATACAGTAGCATAATGATCAGTTCTGATTCTTTCTTCATTACTTTTCTAATGCGTCCTAATATTTTATTTGCTTTTTTGGCTGCTGCCAAGTATTAGGATGAGGTTTCCAGAGAACTGTAAATATTCAGCTGCAAAGTTGTTGTAAAGTATTTTTGCACATACAGTCCTTGATCTAGTTTTGTTAAATTTTAACTCAGTTGATATTAGTAGGGCAATTTCGGAGATATACCGGCATAACAGACAGGCCTCTGAAGAAATGCTATAAATGCTCCTGGGATGAAGAGTATCATGTGAATGTGTTTCATTTAAACTAGGTGAAGGCAATTTAAAGAAAAAGAAATTTTGCTCTGACTCTGGAATATGGTCTTGAAAGCATCCATGTATACAAGAAGACAGTTCTTGCTACTGCAGGCTCCAGTACTTTCTTGTCCAAACATCTCACTGAAGAATTAAGTAGTTTTATTACAAAAGGGAGAAGAGATGAAAGAGGATACATCCCTGCCATGCTCAGCACAGATGAAAAAATAGTCCTTGCTGCAAGGAACTTCTTATCTAATTAATACAGAAAGAAACAGAAATATGAGAACAAGAACAATGGCAACACAAACAAATCAATAAAACGGTGTTTTGTCAGGAGAAATGACTGGATTTTTACAGGGAGAATAAACCGTAGCAGGAACATGACAGTGGAAAGGAGCTGAAATGCAGGAGTACAAAGAAACTCAGAGACTGGGGTCAGGATAGACTGAAGTGAAAGCCAGTGTGAGAAAGGGTTCTGGATTTCACAGCTGAGAGGGAAGAGAGTGTTGGGAGCTATGAGCAGAGTATTCCTATAGTCTGCAGTGCCATGGAGCCAAGAAAGGGCTGCTGTAATCAGTACCCCTTAAAACAGTGGGGCCAATGAAGCTTAGAGGGGCCAAGAATGTGTGTCCTGCATCCTCTGAGACTGTTTAACCTCAAAAGGCAGATAAGCGACATCTCCTCTGTTACCACAGCCATCATACTTGATGAACAGAGACAAGAAGCTGCAGTGCTGAAGGGATTTATTGTTATTCCCCTTTGTTTCCTTGTCCCTGGCAGAGATGCAAAGCGTGTGCAGTGTTCCTGATCCTGCCTTCCCAGAGAGTGGGAGGAAAAGGATTATTCTGCGGCACTGAGCAACAACAGTTGTTGCTGCGGCAGGAGGAAACCATGGGTCACACCTTCCCAGTCGATTTCAAGTTTTCTTCTAGTCCAGTTCTGCCTGTTTTTCCCACAGCAAGGTTAGAGAAGGCTTTAAAAGGAAAACAGTTAATCAGATGAGCATATTTTGAGGATGGGAGGGTGTCTACACTCAATTTTCTGAATGTTTGCATGTCATAGTGCAGCCTGCTGTAGATCCAGAAGCTCCAGGAAAAACATCTGGTCCATTGACAATGCAGAATTCCTCAACGCCTCAGAAGGAAGGGAGCTGCTCTTGCCCTGTGGGCAGCAGAGCGCTGCTCTTCACTGCTCAGGGCTGCTTTTAGCAACTCATGCATAGTGAGAGAGTTTCTCATAATTTGATCCCACTTCCTGTACTAAACCATCTCCCACCTGCTTTCCAGCACAGTTCAGCAGCCTTCTTGATTATCCATCAGGGCAGTCATTTAGCAAATTTCATGTCATGCTGACCAGCTGCATCTGGTACCACAAGTCCTTTGGTAAAAAATAAACTGTGTTGTTGCAGTGTAGTCAAAGACAGAACATCTGGCTCATCAAGCTAAGCAAATAAGTTGCCAGCAAGATGTTGCACTCTCCATCTTCACCTCTTCAGCCTCTTCCTCTTGCTGTTACCTAAAACATCTGAAACATCTCTTATGTGGAAAGAGTGAATCAATGATTTAAAATTTGGGGAAAACAGTTCAACTTGCTTTTATCTCTCTTTTCAGAAGCTTCCCCTTGTGAAGGCACGTGATCCTGGAGAAACAGTGAGTCAGATTTAGCTTTCCTCCTGCTGTTCTATTCCCTGTGCTTAGGAACGTGTACTTTGGCTTGTACCTATATACATACAGTGGTTTCTTGGTGAGGTACAGAGCACAGGCATACACCAAGGCTATGTTGAATTCAGTTCACAACCTCTTTATTTCCTTTTCTGCCTTCATTAATTGATTTTTTCTTCTTCTTCTAAACCTAATCCACTGACCTTGTGGAAAGAGCTTTTTATTTCTCTCCCCCAGCCATGACACCACTTTATTTACATCTTTTATCTGTTTTACTATAGGTAATATTAAAGTGAAGGCAAAGAAGGCAGAGGAATATGTGGAAATGATCAGTGTGGTCCTTTTTTTCTCATCAGCATAGAGTTATTTGAAAACCATCTTGAGTTTTGCAAGTTATTTGTTGCCATAAGGATTAGCTCTTCTCCAGACCCTTTCCTCCAAGGATCTGAAATTGCTCTACAAATGTCAATTAATTAAGCAGTCTCCATGCAGAAAGTTTCATAATACTAATTTTAAAATGAGAAAACTGGAGCAGTTGCTGTTTATTGCCAGCTAATGGTAAAATTATTAATAGACCCTTGGAGGCTCCCAGTCCTTATGTTTTAATGGATTGCATCCATCTCCAATATTTGAAATGGGACATTTTTTATCTCATATTTTTTAAAAGGACTTCTTCCCTTCCTTCTTCCTTCTTCAGTACAGTAGAAACATCTCCTTTTTCCTCATAGCAACATCATGACGTGCAGTTCCCCTCGTGAATAGAAAGGAACCTCTTTCATACCCCAAATGAATCCATCATTAGCCTTTCTCCCCATTCTTTTTCCAAGGCCTTTCCAGTTACCAGACAAGCCATTCTCAGAACCATGAGGTGTTAAAAATCAGATCAGGGAAATAAGTCCATTAAAATCCTGAGTTTATGAATGAATTGCCTTTTGCCAGTCTGAGTCACAGGACACCTGTGGTGTCAGGTGTCATTCTATGTGGTGGTGTCCTTCTGTGCAGAGAAAATAAAACCTCATAAACAAACATATTTGTACAACATATCTTAAATCACTAACTTTCCTTAGTTCAGGAAATACAAACCTTGGTAATTCCCTCCTTGACAGGTGATTTAACCATCCTGGTACCACAATTCCATCCTCACTCCCCATGGTTCCACCTGATTTTCCCTGTGTGTAGGGAATCTCCTCGAATCATAGAATATCCTCAGTTGGAAGGGACCCACAAGGATTATCAAGTCCAGCTCCTGGCCCTGCACAGGACAACCCCAAGATTCTCAGGTTGAGCAGGTATGAAAGGGAATGGGAGCTGGACAGACTGTGTCTTTATCAGGCCTATTACTCCAGATTTCTTCTTTTTAATAAAAATTTTGGCATAAATTGAAGGACAATGTATTTGATGCTATCTTAAGGGAGGATGAGATCTAATCAGCTTTCTTACTGAGATTTAGGGATGCAGAAGCACTTTTCTGTCTCCCTACATTTAGAGAGCTTTAATCTTTAATCTACTTGATTTTAGATTAGCAAAAATATTTTAATACATGTAGATTAATTTAATTTTCCTATGAAAAGAGCAGCAATAACATCCTGCAGATGTAGACCCCATCACCACATACAGCCACCTAAAGCCTTTCATGTGTCTAGAACCAAATCCCTCAGCTAGCTGTGCTGTCAATCTACGCTCTAAATTGTACTTGAGAGGAAGCAAGTGACCTGGGGAAGGAGAGCAGAAACCTAGGCTGAACTATATAGCCTACAGCACCTTGTGGTCTAGTTCCTTTCTTTCATTTCATGTGTTGCAGTGCATAGTTTTTTAGGAAGTTGCCACTGCCTTGACACATAAAAAATATAACTGTTCTAAACTTATGCCGCTCACACTCAGGTTTTTCCTCATACACAGCATCTCTAAAAGCACTGCCACAGAAATGAGACCACTGGGACTGAGGCTGATGACAGAACACAGAACCTGTGCTCAAAACAACTGTCAAGGGGACATGGTTTTCAGCAGATTCCAGATGGTTGTGCTTAGAGCAGTCTTCTTCTTTATCTTCCAGGCAACGACTGTTGTGCATCACATCCAATGCCTTACTTAGAGAGGCCCTTCCTCATTTACACTTCTCACACCAGCAGTGGAGCACTGTAGGGGTGGGAATTTAAGGTTAAAGTGAACATGTGGTTAAAATGGCTTTTTGCATTGTCTGTAAAAATCCCTGCCTTTCTCCTTCCCAAAACCCCCTTCGAAAGGCATTATCTCAGGAATGTCCCGGGAAGATACCTGGGTCCCCTGGATTGGCTCCAGTTAACCCTTTCCTATTGGCTGGTAATCCTACCTGGCTAGTCTGTAATTGGTCATCTCACAATCCTTCCAAACCCTATATATGTTCACCCCCCAACAATAAACCTCTCTCTCTCTCGCTGTTCCCTGCACGTCTCCGTGTGTCGTCTCTGACTCCTAGGGCGGCCATGGAGCAATGTAGGGTGGGGGAGGGGGAGCAGCTACCCTCTCCTCGTGGTGAGGACTGAATTCCAGTCGCCTCGGCCGGGACGGAACATCCTGCCAGCGGGGAGTCCCCCTTCCCTACCCCTTCAGCCGTCAGAAATGGCTCCAATCATGGAACAGATCCAGAATCTGGTGCGCCCTTCAAACCGTGGGGCTGGGATCCAGAGAGCACTCTCAAATATTGCCCAACTCCACTTGTACATCAGTGACTGGCTTAAAAAAATAAAGAACACAAAGAAACACAGTTTTATATTAAAAGCTTAATAGAGGCTGTCACCTCATCCCAGTGTGTTTGAACATGAATAATCTCACACAAGATCAAATGGTGATGGTTCACAAGAGATCTTAAACTGGGATGATTTCAGCAAAGGTGGTGAGGATGCTTCCTGTGCCTAGGCCTTGGTCTGTTACTGAGCCCACATTGCTCAGTGCAGTTCATAGAAAAATGGAATCACAGAATGGTTTGTGTTGGAAGGCACCTTAATGATCTTCTCATTTCAAGCCCTGTCAGGGGCAGGGGCACCTTCCACTAGACCAGATTGCTCCAAACCCCATCCAACCTGGCCTTGAACACTTTCAGGGATGTGGCAGCTTCTCTGGACAATCTGTTCCAGTGTCTCACTACCCCCACAGCAAAGAATTTCTTCCTAATAACTTATCTAAACCTGTTGTCTGTTCATTTAGAGCCATTACCCCTTTTCCTGTCACTCCATGCCCCTACAAAAAGGCCTTTCTCCATCTGTACTGGAAGGCTGCAATCAAGTCACTCTTAAGCCATCTCTTCTCCAGGCTGAACAATCCCAGTTCTCTCAGCCTTTCCTCACATCTTCTTTTGCTAGATGCTGATACTGCACAATGGTGTCTCCAAGGGTATTAATTTTATTCTATTAAATGTGGACACTTACACCCACAGCTGTTACCCCAGGAATCCTTCATATTCAAATGAGAGAAATAGGCATATTTAGGAGAGAATTTATCTCATCAGATTTTGCTGATGTCTAAAATAGCTCAAATGAAATGCAAACTTAAAGAACCCATCTTTTTCCACTGATTAAAGAGGAAGCCTGAGGGGTTAGATCAGATATAAATGTCAGCATTATAGGCAGCAAGATAGGTGAGATAAATCCCAAATTAACTTACTAGTTAGACATGATGGGCAAAGATAAAAAAAAAGAGAAAACCAAGACATTCATGAAAAGATATAGAGATAAACATTGCCAGACCGGAAGTAGACCTCAAATCCATCCCATTTCAGTCCAGTTCTTTGACTCTTTCTCTGCAACTTCCAATTAATTCTTGTAAGCACAAGAGTGCATTGTAAAATTCAGCACATAATTTCATACGCAGAGATAAAATTCTCTATATACTTAATTTATACTTTAAATTAAGCCTGGTTTTTGGCCCAGTGAGTTTCTGTTTCTAGAGGTCAGCACAACTGTTGTTTTGAGATCTGTTAATAAGGGAAGCACATAGGTAAATAAGCATATCCTGACTTTAATTCAGTGAATAAGAATTCTTTCAATTCTTAATTTTTACATCCTTACTACCCTTGAGGCTACTAATGTAATTGCTCTTTTCAAGAATTAATTCAAAAATTAAAATTTTACTAGCTACCTATGTCATCGGTTGGATTAGCTGAGTAATTGTAGCAGTGAATGTCTGAGATGTCACAGGACACAGTGACTCACTTCCATCCAGGAATATGAAGAATTATTGTGCCACTAAATAAACAATGACCTTGGCTTTTCCTCAGGTGATGCTTATCACTGCGATAATCAATATTGATAGTCATTAAGATAGATGTGTTTATATATTAATTTAATTTGCTGGCATATTTAAAAAAAATACTCCATACGAATTTAGGTTGAGATTTTGCAATGAAGAGCAGGGACGTTTGGCCAAAATGCTGCCTTATCTAAGAGAGGTTGGCAGCATGGAAGTAGAAAATCATTGTTTCCTAACCCACTTAAGGTGTACCTGTAAACTAAACAATATGGGCAGACATTCTCTGGCCATAAGGCCAATTGATATGTTCTGGCCTCATCCATAGAGTTAAAATTTCTTAGCATCCAAAACATCACCCAACTGGCCTTTCTGAAATGGTCCCTATTCCACGTCCCAGGAATCGTCTGGGAATTCTTTTAAAGAATTCTGGCTTGTTGAATCAAAACACTGGAAGAGGCTGCTCTGACCATTTCACTGTTGCCTAAAATCGGGAGAGAAAACTCACCGGGCCATTAGTATAGACAAGATAGAAAGCAGCTCTTTTAATGAAGGCCTTCTGGCCCACGGAGTACAAAGGTGCTCTCCCACATACAGAATTCTTACACCTTTACATCTTTACTAATTATCATATCTAATGGGGGCATCCAATCATAAGATCCCTTTTGCCCTGGTACCACCCTCAGAACTGCCCCACTGGAGCCCCTCCAAGGGCCTTGAGCCTTCTATCTACCAGCCAACTTGTTATTCCAGTCCAGGTGCACGTCCCAATGGAATGTTCTTGCTAAAAATCTACTGCCTTGAAAAGACAGGTAAAAGACGGTTAAATGGAAGCTTCAGGAATGTGACACACAAACTGTGAGAAAGTAACGGTCTAAAGTGAAGGAAAACTCCAGCTGCATTAAAATCCACAAAAAGCTAAAAATCCTAAAAATTCTAAGGCATCACATGCTACAATTGATCTGTGGATTCTGTGTGTCAGCACTGCTCAAACTACTGGGACAGCTAAAATCCACTTCTTTAACTGTTAGGCCTTTATGTCTCATGTACCTCAATCAGATAATTAGATTCTTCTAGTTAGTATTTTTGGGTTTTCTTTTCCCCATCTATTTTTAATGAACTATAGGCATCGTGTTGCCACTAGTGTGGTATCTACTGATTGAAAGCACCAGAATAACACCCAGGTCAGTCATACACAGAGGCTCCAGCATCATCACAGTGACAGGAGGCATTTCCAGACCTAGGAAGCCTCTTTCCCAAGAAGTGAGGAAAGGACAATAACCCATCGGATCACACGCTGGATGTCACATCAGCCGTGAGATAAATGATGGTCTGCATTGCACCTGTAACTGGTTGGTTGGCTCGGAACATATTGCAAATCTCTCTGCCAGGGGTGAAATAGCAGCTGGACACGCTAGATCCAGAGAGGAAATACAGCCTATGTGACTCATGATGAAGTAATTAATTATATTCTTTTTTTCCCCCAAAGGATCAAACTGGTGGTTTTGGTTGTGGTCTTTTATATCTTGTCTTTCAAGTGACTTTTATATATTGCTTAGCATACAAAGATAGATATTACTTCAGCTGTGAGACTCAAACCCCAAGTAAGTTTACTGGTATTTTTGCCTTTAAGTTCAGTTGCTTATCCTTCATTTGTACTCAATCATTTGATTTTACCTACTGCAGAAATTCTCCATTTGGGTTTCCTTTTCTATTTTTTTTTCCCAGAGTGAATATTAACATTTTCTGTTGCAATAACTGCCCTTTCAGCCACCTTGTCACAGCTGACTATGCACCTGTCAGGCCAGTCAGAAATCCACACCATATTCTCTCCCTCCAACTCCATTACATACAGGTGCAAAGATGATTTTGCAGAGAAGGCTTTATGTGGGAATTCAAAATGAGAGCACTATCTCATGCTGCAGGATGACCACTGAGCTTTCTAAGACGCTACTGTCCCAAAGGTAGTTTAATCACAACTTTGCTCTGTACCATGAAATACAATTATTTTATAGCTAACCAATTTCAGAAATGCTTAAGTTAGAGTGAAGCAGAGACTGCTGGGCTTGCATCTGAGGCAGGAGGATTTTAAATTGATGTGCCTGCAGGCACTGCTACAGGTAGATGATTTGTGTAGAATGGCTTCAGCGTTCTTCCTTTTCTAAATGCTGTACCCTCTGATTAGTTTTCAGCTGCTACCAAACAGGGCAAATCCATTTTCTCTCCTCCTCTCCACCAGGAGCCAATCCCAGTAACTTGGCCAGAAGGAAAAGAGACCCCCAGCTGGGGTCAGCCCTTGTGGTGCCCCCTCACAAATTTCTCTGAAGATCACATCACTTCCTGTGATCTCCACCTCTGCTCTCGTAGCCCTGAGCCCCAGCACCGAAATCCCCAGAGAGGAGGGGATACACTCAGGGCCCTGGCATCAGACAAGTGCCTACAGTTGATGAAATAAGACAGGAGACGTGGAGAGAGCAAAGCTGCTTCTCCTGGTGACCGCCTCACTTCATACTCATCTCTTTGCAGCAGAGCAGGTCTGCAAATTTATTGAGCAAATAGCTTATTGAAGGGGAAGGGTGAGCAGGTCATTGCCATTAAACCACTTAATGAACTGGGTCCTTCTCTTCTTTATAAGTTATGCAGACTGATTTTCATATTTTGTTACTCAGTGAGTGCCTGTGACAATATTTTTCAACCCCAGGGACCACTTGAAAATTAGCAACTACTGTTTCAAACCTTCATTCTAAATAATATGCTATTGGTTCCTTATCCCAACACAGAATCGCTTTGCTGCTCAGTGGAAGAATTCATAACCCTCACTGGAATTTTCTAGATGGCTGCACAAAGATTTCTCATAATGATACTCATGCAAGTACAGTTCTTTGAAGAACATGCTGCTTTCACTTTTCACAAAAGTATTAGAGCGGAAACAACTGCATAAAATGTGTTTGCCAAATTCAAACATGGTCTGTGTGTTTCCTTCAGTAACTTCTCTTTCCTGTAGCATTTGGTATAGTTCACTTTTTGTACTAAAGGATCAGGGAGCTGTTTGGGCTGTGAGAAAAAACCTGCAGAATGCTGCACAAGTCCATAAATTATCCATTTTTTTTGAAAACATCTTAATAGAAGTGACCTCATTCTATGAAATGTGAATTGTCTCTCTACATCAAGAATGTCAGTACCTGAACAATTTGAGGAAAGAGAAGTTTAGTAGCATGCAGAGAGCTAGGAAGAATTTTAACACCATAAGGCAATGAATTTTTTTTGGTGCTCTATCAACATCAGTTGGTGTTCTTTTGTTCTTTATGCTTGTTTTTCTGTAAAATTTCCAAATCATGTTGCATTTTTGTATCAACATAAATACATAAATCTGTGTGTCTGTTACTTAAACTCCCTGGAGCTTGTGATGATATTCTTTTCATTTATCAACAAAGAGCCTAATATCTCCATAACTAACATATTCCACCTGACTGTTCTCTGATGGGAAGCAAACAAACCTCTTTCATACATTTAAAAAAAAACAACCACGTTTGGGATTTCTCACATCCTAGGTTGTGACTGTCCCTTTCAGGAGGATTTGTCGGTAAATATTCACATTGCTTCCTTCATCTCCTTAATTTCTTTCATCATAAAACTCATGTCTGGCCACCCATGTCTTTTGTTTACTTTGTTTCTACCTGCAGACCAGTGCTGTCTTACTTCTACCTCCTCCAATTACCCACCTTCTTCTTCATGTGCAAGCTCTCTGAGTAAGAAAAGGTGATATTATCTCAGGTCTCCAAGGTAAAGTTGGTTACTCTTTCCAGGGAGCTCTTAACAATCCTTTTTCCTTGTATCTTCCTCTCAAGATCAGTACCTTACAGCTGAGAGCACTGATGCGCTTCTCACTTCCTGAATTACACAAGTTCTTGAATTACCAAGAGTTTGGTTTCTTTTATCACTTCTAAGACCCAGTCTTTTTATGGAATAGAATCATTTAGGTTGGAAAAGGCCTCTAAGATCATCATTCCAACCATTAACGCAGCACTGTGAAGTCCACTACTAAACCACACCACATTTACGTGACCTTTAAATACCTCCAGGGATAGTGACACTACCACTTCCCTGGACAGCCTGTTCCAGTGCTTGACAACCTTTTTGGTGAATATAGTTTTCCTGGTATCAAATCTAAACCTTCCCTGGTGCAAGTTAAACCATCCAGCTACCCTACAAACTTGGAGGGCATTGTTGGTCTGTCCTAACCATCTCTACACCTCTGCTCAAGGGACACTGAATTAAGATCCAAGTTCTGCCACACTCAGAAAGTTCTAAAGCAAACCTATGCAAGCGTTTTTAGTTATTGACATTACTATTTTACAATCTATCACTATCCATCAGTGGGAATTGGAGCAAGTCTTCCTTCAGTTGCCAGCACTGGCAACTAATGTCCTTTTCTTCCCTGTAGCTGGGGACATTTTTTCTGTAGTTGAGATAAAAGCTTGTGGTTTGATTGTTTGCTTTCTTAGAGGAAGTAAAGGCAGTCATGCTGTCAGTGTATGTGTGGCTGTTTGTCCCATCTTTTAAACCTTAGTTGATCTTCAGGACCAGTTTCACACAAATTTGACAGAGGAACAAAAGTCTCAGGTGCATCAACCTTCTGGAATTTTCATGAAAATAGCAATAATAGCATGACTCTGTGACAATTCATAGGGAAGATTACAGTACAAGCTTAATTTTTCATACAGTTTAGATACAAAGACTGTGGACAATGGAAAAGACTCAAAACATACTTGAATCTTATTAAAGAGACAAAATTCCAACCTCAGTGTCACAAAATTTTAGGAAATTAGGCAGCATATATTTTGTTAGTTGCAGGAAAGCTTGTAAAATGCAGATTCTGTCTGTTTCTGACTATGTGCTATCCACACGTATATGAAATAACCAGAATGTAGCAGGGGGATTTTAAGGTTAAAGTGAACATGTGGTAAAAATGGCTTTTTGCATTGTCTGTAAAAGTCCCTGTCTTCTTCCCAAAACCCCCTTCGAAAGGCATTATCTCAGGAATGTCCCGGGAAGATACCTGGCTTTCCTGGATTGGCTCCAGTTAACCCTTTCCTATTGGCTGGTAATCCTACCTGGTTGGTCTGTAATTGGTTATCTCCTGATCCTTCCAAACCCTATATATGTTCACCCCCCAACAATAAACTCTCTCTAAACCCTATATATGTTCACCCCCCAACAATAAACTCTCTCTCTCTCTCGCTGACCCCTGCGTGCTCCGTGTGTCGTCTCTGACTCCCAGGGGGGCCATGGAACAATGCAGGGTGGGGGAGGGGGAGCAGCTATCCTCTCCTCGTGGCGAGGATTGAATTCCGGCCGCCTCGGCCGGGACGGAACATCCTGCCAGCGGGGAGTCCCCCTTCCCCATCCCTTTCAGCCGTCAGAAATGGCTCCAAAACCATGGGATCGATCCAGAGGCGGGTGACCCCCAGACCGTGGGGGGTACACCGCCATAATTTAGTACCTTTTTGATTTGTAATACTGTATTAAAAGCATTAGACAGTACACAACTGTTTTTTCAGCAGTGTCAGTAGGGGTGTAAGTTCATCAGTCATTTAGCATATCAAAAGTAACTTTTACACACTCTAATTTCTCTTTAAAATTTCCCACTCCCTTGATAGTGAAATGATTTTATGCAGTATAAAATTTACATGTCCAAACAATAAGCTCAGAAAACCAAATTACAATAATTAAAACAAATTCAAATGCTTTATTTCCTTAACTTCAACATCTTTTCAAACATTTATTTTGTTAGTCAACAGTTATAGTTAACAATCAAAATTTGTTAACTTTTCACAACTGTTAAAAGATGCTAAAAAAAAGGAAAAAGTTTTCTAGCTTTATTTTATGGCATTCGAACAAAAATTATTGCTTGGATTTGCTGGTTTTTAATCAATTATTTTTAACAGAATTTTCATAACACTGCTCAAAACTTTAAAGATATTAAAGAAAAGAGAAATGAAGAAAAGGAAAGGAAAGTAAAGTTTGCTCATCTGGCATAAAACGGTGAGGTTTTACAATTCTTATAGTACAAAGTCTTCACTGCAATGGACTAATTTATTATAAAAAAAAAGGTCGCCAGTCTTCGCGAACGAAGATCTGGGAAAGGTCTTTATACCTTTCAAGCCTGCGCAACGGATTTTTTTTTTTTTTAGGTGAGACACAGCCTGCGCTGAACTGAGCCCACCCTTTAATCCTAAGGTTCATCTGAAACGTGAATGACAGAAGTAGAGAATATATTTTTGCTACACTGTATATTTGATGCCAGATCTCTTCACTGAGACACCACACTGCAAAAGTTCAGTCAACAATTCCATCGCAACATATTGTCTTAAACACAGTTACTATAAAAGAGAAAGTCAAGCATTTGACATCCCCTTAAAACATTTCCATGTAAATTTGCATATCAATCACAGGGCCCTCTGTCAAAACCAGCATATGATGATTTGAGCAGGCTGGAATCAAGGTAGTACTAATTTTATAAACATTAATTATTACTGAAAAAGCAGGCAATGTTATACCACCTATTAACTGCAGCTTTCTTATTAAAATACAAGCAGTAAATAAATTTTTAGTACCACACAATTATCCAATACATTCATATCCTTGCAGAAATCTCAGTGACTATTCAGACTACCATTTAGGCTATATTTGAAGACCATTACTCCACTGAAGGCCAAAAAATGTACTTTGATTTTTCAAATGCCTATTTTGTAACAGAAATATTTCTGTTTTTTAAAGTGAGCAAATAAAACATATTCTTCTAAATCTTGTAGTTGTATTGCTAAAGGGAAGAAGCAGGTCAAATCCAAATGTATTGTACATTTTCTGTTATCTGAATAATGTAAAACCTACGAACTAGTTATCAATTTTTCAGGTAATAAAAAATAGAATGGTTTATTTTTTCATTATATGAATTTTATTATTTAGTAGAAGAAAATGACTACTTCATTATTTATCATTTGCTGCTTATTTATTTAGTATAGGCATAGCCAAATATTTTCAACCCACCAGCCAAAAAGTCACTTTGATATGGTTCAAGATGACATTCTTTCTAACTCCAGAAAAACATGTCAAAATGTAAAAGGTGAACAAGAGAAAGACGTGCCCTGTTCTTCTCTCAGGACAAAAAAGCAGAATCAATCTGACAGAAATCCACTCAGAAACAAAAATTATGAAACTATGGTATATTTATCAGTGAGAAAATAGTAATGAAAAGGAATATACCAAAAGTAAGGCACTTCTGTGTGTCTTGTGAAGCTGAGTGGAAAAATTCTACATATCTAAAATGTTTCTGATTTACACGACATGACAAAATTTCAGAAACCAGTACATAAGCACTGGCATTTAAATGAATAAAATGTGTATTTCAAGCTCTTGGTCATCTATCTCTATGGAAAGACTAACAGACTCAAGATTCTAACGAATTCAGTCTGTGTACTATGGACTTCAATTCCTGCTTCTGAAAGGCTTACCTTATCTCATGGAGTTCTTGGGAATAAAAGAACCAGTAACAACTGAGGGCATACAGATACTGCAAATAAAGATAATTTTCTAATAGCTGGATGGATTGCATGTATGTTCCATAACTTTAACAAAACCAAATATTATATGAGTATTCCTTCAAATTAGTGAATATACATCTTATAGACAGTTTTAAATTTAATGTTATCCTTTCAGCTTCTTCTGTTGTATGTTGTGGCTGATAAAGTGCTACTGTTTAATTTTTATTTAGGAAATAATGTATTTAGACACTAGGTTCCCCTGTTCACTGACTTCTAGAAAGCTTTCCTCTCTGTTTAGTAGAAAATCTAACATTTCACAAAGTAAAATCACCACAATCCACCCCATGACTACATTCAGCTTCTCTGGGCCTCTACACCATTTGAAGTTATAAAACATTCAGGACAGAATAAAAGTTAGTAGTCTATTAGCTTTCTTGGTGTGCATGTTGTGATTCACAGTCAGTATAAAGTTCACTAGAGCTCACAAGCCCTGAGGCAAACACCAAGGAAAACGTAAGACACAATCAACTAAATTGGTTCACTGGTATCCAGATTTTCTCTCTTATTCTGAGAATGGTGCCAGAAGAAGTGTCCAGCTCTCCCTCTTACTACCTTAAAGCACTTCCTTGGTTGCTTTGCTGTCCAGCTCCATCTTCTAGAGGTGCCATCTTTGAAGACCAGAAGCATGATTACATTGGCTGATCAAAATTATGTTTAACAGATGGGTATTCCTTCCCTTCCAAAGAAAACTTTAAAATGTATTATTTCCATCTGTTGGAAGACAGCAGGATTTTTTCGGCCCCTATTTTTGTGCTAAACACAGCCCACCTCTTCTGCTTAATCAATGAATGTAGCACTTTTCTGTGCAAAGAAAGCAGGAGCACTTTCACAAACTGAATCACTCTGAAAAGAGCTACAAATTTCTAAATGACTGATCTCTACACAATATTTTCCAAAGCATAAGGGAGTAATTTTGCAAATGTACTGCTAAGATACTTTTGTGGTACTCTTAGAAGGATTTTTTTTCTGCATCCTAAATCTTTCAGAATTATGTGCTCTGATTTAAGTCTCTGTCTGCCATCAAAATCAAACACACCTGCAGAATTCCACTAAAGTCAATCAGGCTCAATATACGTTTATAAGAATTTACCAATATACTTCTGACTCTATGGCCTGGAATAAACAATTTTACTCTAGATAAAAAAATCCTTATACTCAAATTATTTTTTTCTTAAATTCCATCAATTAGCTAATCTTTAGACAATTTAAAAGCCAGTGATCTATTTTATGCTACTGTTTGCAGGCAAACCAAAGTTTCTCAGCAACTAGTGCAATTCAAAAGTTCTTTAAAAAGTGATAGACAAACATAACATGAACTAAAATGGTTTCTCTGTGTACACTTAACATTCTATGAATTAAAGCACTTTTTGACATTTTTCTTCA
>JAWWLV010000121.1:108836738-108847262 GCA_035041135.1 Platyrinchus mystaceus | reverse complement strand
GATTGAATTCCGGTCACCTTGGCCGGGACGGAACATCCTGCCAGCGGGGAGTCCCCCTTCCCTACCCCTTCAGCCGCCAGAAATGGCTCCAATCATGGGATCGATCCAGAAGCGGGTGACCCCCAGACCGTGGGGGATACACTGCCATACCAGAACACACAAAAATAATATGAAATTTTTGTTTTAAGGTAATTGTGCTATGAACTCACAGCTGGAATCACTGCTTATTCATCTATCAAAGGTTTCTTGATGTTGCTTGAGATGCATATGGACACATTTCCTAGAGAACTGGTTTGCAAAAACTCAATGCAAAGCAAACTGTTAATGATGAAATAATGCTTTGCATACCTCAGTGAAAGAGCAGCGAATCCCCAAATGAGAAATACTCCATTCATGGCATCACTGGTACTCATGAAAATAATATGGATGAATCCAAGCTGCCGCTGCGCATCATCATGAAATTGGTCAAGGCAAATGATATAGTGAGGAACACCATGTTATCTCTAAATGTTTTCTCTGTGTGTAATTTCTCAGCCCTGTTTATGAAAGACTTACAAATGATATTCAAAAATGTGCCTAGGAACACAATCATAACTGTATTGGATGTCGAAAATAATTGTATCAATAGAGACACAGTGATCTGAGTATTTTCCACAGTAATTTCCCTCAAATCTCATTCCAGATAGTCAGTAGCTTTTGTGCTATAATTACCTACTTTTCTATCTCTACTAACCACAGGGGCTACAAATGTTATTACTTCTAGCCTTATTAAGAACCCTGCTTCACTCAGATACCAAATGCCTGTTTCTTTGAAATTGTCTAATCAGCTAACATAATTAAGTTATATTCAGAGCAGTTTCCAAACTCTGCTTGGCTTGAGGCTCCCTGGTTCTGCTTTAGAACCAAAGTCCCAGTGAATATAAAAGGTTGTGTATTTTTCCAGATGTCAATAAGAAATGGTATTTCCTCTCTTTGCAAATTTTGACTCACTTTTATTAATAAACTAAAACTGTATAACAATCTTTTCAACTAGCCATTGGTTGATTCTCATCTCTGTGCTCTTTATAGGAACTAAAAATATATTTTAAGCTTCCTCTTCAAACCCATATAATTGTAAAAATAATAAAATCCTACACTGTGTTAGGAAAGAAACAGAAAGATGCATGTGGATAAAGATATGCATTTTACCTGGAATCTTCTGCCTTTTTACATTCACACATAGTGGAGGCCGTACAGGTTTTAATGTGACAATTCCCAAAGTTGTGGGAAAAAAAACATAGAAAGAAAAATCAGGATCCCAATTTTTAAAGGCACAAGACTATTTAAAATTACTTCTTTTCTAGACCATCAATTAGAATCTCTGAATATCAGTTATCTGCAAACATTAGTCAAACTTTAGTCATGGAGATGTCTAAAGGAATTGAGTAATCCTGAGATGTCTCCAGTGATGGGCTCAAGGAGCAAGACTGAGTCAGCACCAGAGTAAGGACAAAACAGGACAATTTCCTGCACAGTTAGCAGCACCCAGTGCATTGTCATGAAGCACTGATTTCCTTCTCTCATTAATTTGAAAGCCAGTCTGACAGGAGAGCTTCCTCCATTTGGTCTGCTGCTTCATCGCTGTGGGGAGGAATAAAGATACTATTGTCAAAAACTCTGAGATTCTGAACAAAAATTGTAGTGCCTCTACCAACTCTATGTCATTCCTCAGCCATTTCTTTTTCCTTAAGAATAATTTTTAGTACTTAAATTCATGTTGGATCTGCAATCTGAATCCATATATCTTGCAATTGCTGTCAAAGACTGCCATGGGAAGATTTGTTTGTGGTAAGGAAAATCATAATTTTCTTTACTTCTAGAGAAAATTTATGAAGGAGGTTTCTCCTATTCTTAACCCAAATCATTAAGTAATGATATTTTTCTTTTTAGTTTAGCAAATCTTATCTATTTATTTGAGGATATCCATACAGCAAGGATTATCACTGCATCTGCACAGAATGATATGTACAGTACGCTGACTAAAGGGTTTATAGAATCAGCATTAGAGTTACAAATGCAGAAAGATTTTTCTTCCAAAATAATGACTATTTCCAATAAAGAAAGAGGAATGTGAGAATGTGTTTGTGACATTAATTCATAATAATGCAAAATCCCCATCTGAAAAAAAAATCCATAATTGGCAGAGCATTTGCTTTAAATGACAATTTGAAAGTGTTTCCCTCTGGAATATGTAAACAGGAAGATTCCCAGTCTGTCTTCTTCCTGTCTCAAAAACTCTGAGTGGATCAAGGAAAAACCATGAAAGTGAAACAAACTGTTTCCCAGCTGCTTCAAGCCTATTTTCTCCATGTAATGCCTGTCAAGTTCTTAGTAAAGTTAAAGGGATTTATTTGCATTTGAATCTGAGCAAGTACTGAACACCTCATTTCATCTTAATTGTATGGACTGAATTCTACAGCTAAAATGGAGCTCATAGGTGTTAAGTAAACTGAAATGCTGCTGTAATTGATTGCAATGAACCTACATGTTTTGTGCGTTATTCTAAAAGAACTGGTAGTATGTCTTGGCTTCTAGAGGAAGGTTCCCTGCCCATGGCTGGGAATTGGAACAAGATGATCTTCAAGGTCCATTCTAACCCAAACCATTCTGTGAATCTATGATAAAAAAAACCCAACCATAATTGATATGACTAAACAAAAGCAAAATGTCACCAAGACTAAAATATGGTGAATTTTCAAATATAACAACCATGGTCTGTTCTTAATGTAAACCAGATACCCACACACATATGCACAGTATTTATTTTCATAGAAAGTGTGCATTGACAGCTTTATAACATACAGTGAATCTCCCCTTTCAGAAGGAAAATCCAAAATGAGAAAGAGAGTAGTAGTTGAATCCAATCCCTGTGTACACTCCCAGGCCATCTCTCTTGCTGTTGTACATTTGCAGCTCCCAGAAGCTACAAATCCCACTGGGTCTGTTCAAACCCCAATTTGCAAGTCCCATTCAATGCTTCAAATATAGCTTCATATTACCGTGAACATTTCCATTTTATATTGGGAACAGATTCACCAAGGACATGACCTGGTTTTTGTTAGGAGCGTAAGGGGAGCATCAAAACTTCTTGCTCTGCTGATGTTCCTTCTGCCTCTGTGACTTCATCACTAAGGTCATGAGAAGTTGGACAGGATTGTAGAACTGAGCTACCTAAATGGCATGGTGCTAAAAATATATTTATTCAGAATGGCTAATTAAGGTGAATGACTACAAGCCCTCATTAGCACTGAAGTGGTGTTAATTTGATTAGACTTCTGGCCTAGATAGACTTGCAAGGCATTATGTTCTTGATATAATTTTTTTAACGAGAAAGCATTTCAGGTGAAATGTTACCCATCAGAGTCTTTCTTTGTATAAATATTAAGTAGACATTTGCCTTTTAATGTTGATGTAATTTTTAGGGAGCAGGGAAACAGCAAAGATGTGACATCTGTATCGCCTTGGGATATGGGAAGAAAGTGAGAAAATAAACTTGCAATTCTTGCTCCTGTTTCATTATTTAAATACTTTGCAACATTTTCATAGTAGAAAGTCATACTTGAAATGTGCTTATCAAACTTACCTTTCCTTTGACACACCATTATATACTTCTTGCCCTTTAGCTCAAAACTCTCTTCAATCAATATTTCAATGTTTAAACATAGTTAACGTGGCAACACAAGTTTTAGACTAGAAAAAATGCCTTCTGCTATGTTCCTTTCACCATAATCCATGAGGGAATAGAAGGAACATACTATTTACTTATTAATTAGAGCATACAATGATCTGTGCTGGAATAATGCTCAAGAAAAAAGTACCCACTTAGTTGGACTATTTTAGCACAAGAAGTTTTAGTATTACCACTTTTATAATGCAGGTTGGGAATGTTTTTAAGTTGGTATACATCAGTTACCCCTGAAATGCAGATGACAACATAGCAAACACCCTGTGAGTCAAGGTAAGCTGAAAGACAAAAGCATTGGGAGGAAGAGGAGATTTTCTGGAGTCATCATATATGACTATAACTGTGATTTGTCTGGCTGTCAATATTATCTTGTTAAAGAAATAACTTTAATCCCCTTCCATCAAAAGTGTTACAGAAGACAGCTCAAAAGAATGGATTAATGGTTGCACCCTTGTTTAGTAATATTAAATGCACGGAATGCTTCTTTCATTGTTGAAGCTTTATATGTCATTAAAATTTCTAAATAGATTTATATAAAAACTTCACCAGGATTTATAAGGCCAAGTTTTGAAAAAATGACGGTCAATAGCATCATAAAAGATGATAGTTCTTCCAAAATTAAAAAGTTGGCATCACAATAAATAAGGAAGTGTATTATAAACGAGTAAAAACTTCACATGCGCCAATGCTCCCAACCACTTTACTACCTTTTTAGAGGACAAAAAAGCAAGGACTTTCATTTCATTTCATGAAAGCAACTTGAATGTTTAACTCCATTCACCGCATTTCTACAGCCTTTGAACATTTATGTCCTTTTTAAAAACATGAGATTTTGTGTAAATATTATAGGACTGATCTAATAAAGCTATTATAGAATCTAATGGAGGAATAGAAAGCAAGGATGGCCTGGTTTAAATAGCCCAACAGTGATATTTCTTAGTGAGATAGCTTATTATAAATGTTTTCAAGTGGGTTTTTTTCATATCTACTAGAAGTATTTCCAGGAGATGGACCTTCTCTCCTTGCCTATGGACAAAATGAAGTATCATCTTCCTCACAAGCTGTTAATTATCAATTCTGTTGAACCAAATTAATCTAAATTAAAATCTTAGCAAATGTTTTGGAGGATAGAACTAAACTAACTTTATAGACGTTAATTAGATACATATCAAATGAAACTGGATGTTATCTAAGGAAAAGAGAACAAAAAAGTTGCTTTGACAAGTTCATCCAAGTGAAACCAAGTCTAACAACTCTGAGTTTCATTACAGAGGCACAATGTATATTTCATATAAAGAGTAGGGACAGTCCAACTTCTGCTCTAAATTATATCCATCCAACATACTTATTCTAAATGCATAAGCCAGAAAATAGAATTCAGCATTCTACAATGCAAAAAGAAGGCACTAAGGACCTATCTAAGTACCTCAGGATGCAGCTAACTTTTCACCCAATGACACTTTAAACCATTTTCTGTCACCCATCCTTCTTGCTTGAATTTCTTGGTAACCTTCTCTATCATGAGACACGCTGGAATGGAAAAGTATAAAAATTGCATTAATTTTCAAACATAATTATCAGATTGTATTGAAATTTGTGAGGAAAGTCGGAAGTGTATCTTCCCAAGAGAACATAAAAAAATGCAACAAGGAGCAATCTGCATTGTTCTATACAGATTTTCTGGGTCCTGTTTTCATAAAGGCAAAAAAAACCCCCCAGCTTAGTTAGCATTTTATAATTAAATATTTATGTAGATAGGACAGAAAAAAATGTGTGCAGATGAATTTGACATAGTACAAGGGTGTTAAGGATAAGGATGTCAGTTATTCTTGGATCTGTTTTTCTACCACATAATCTTCTGATGCACTCAAGAGAGAGAAGTACACTTCGGGAAGCAAATGGGCAGACTAGAATATTTTACTTCTTCTTTACCAAAGCTCAAATCTCACCTTGACCTCACTTTCCAGTCCTTTCATGGTGCCTTTCTGAGTGATGTCTTGTTCAAGCCTGTTCCTGTCTTTCCAATTAGAGATTTCCGTCTTCCTTTGACAGATCTGATCACTGAGAGCCTGAATGCGCTGCTCTACTCTCCCAAGGTGGGAGGAAATCTAAGCCTGTGTTGTTGTTACAGAATGAGTATATTTGAATTATGTGAATTTCAAACCAAACCTGCATCTATCCCTAAATCCAGTCAGAGCTATTGGGTCTTCATGATAGCCACAGTGTAATATTGATTCTTGAGAACTTACAGGTGTGATGAAGATCCAGTAAACAGAAACAGGGTGAAACTGTGGGAAGGGTTGCAGAAGCAGGGTTGAAATACTCTGTTAAGATTCCTTTTAAGTCCTTTAAATATGTTTCTTCCCTCTCATTAAGGGCTGATTTATGCCATGGTTTGGAACAAAGTGCAGAGATGTCAAAGCTGTTGAAGATCTAAGCATTCAGTCAATACATAGCATTTCCATCTCCAGAGTGAGCTGCAGAGCTGCTCGAGTTCCTGCACATCCACAGGGCAGGCGTGCCCTAATTATCTCAGTGATAAAGAGCAAGATGTTCCAGTTTGATACACTAGTCCCTGTGGGACAGAGGGGCTAGCTGAAAGCAGGCCTGTTAAACCTCTGGTTATGCTGACTGCTGCTGCATGATTCTGGTTGAGGTGGGGCTTAGTAGGGGCCACAGGCATTTAAGCACAGGCTGTTGGTCTTGTCCAGCCAAGCTGTAACATACGTGCTCTTAAAAAGTACTTGAATGTCTAAAGTGGGCAAGCGAGAGCAGAGGACAAACTAATGGCTTTTATTTCAATTCATCAGCTTAGAAGCCTCAGAAAAATAGAAATCCCTGACTGGGAGAATAACTTATCATGGTACTGATAAAGTCATCCCTAGACTAGAGATGGGCTGTGGTGCACAGTAGCTCCACAAGGACTGTATCAAATTGCATATCAGACTGAAATTTTTGTGTTCATATCACACTGTATGACTGGGTCTGGCTGCCCTGGGGCTCATGGTTCCTTCATCTTTTTTCACATCCACCCAGTCCTTTCCCAAAACAGTCCACATATAGTTTTGCACCAAGTCAGTCTTGGTAATGACTTTGCCTCCTGGTCAGGAGAGGGGTATGGGATGGTTGTGCTGTTTGGGCAATATCTTCAGACCCCAGAGGACAGCAGGTCCCTTCTGCAGTTTCACATCCTACTTCTTCAGTGAATTGGACTTGCAAATATAAAAGCATAAAAACATAGAATACCCTGAGTTAGAAGGGACCTATAAGGATCATCAAAATCCAGGTCCTGGCCCTGCACAGAACAGCCCCAAGAATCACATCATGTGCCTGAAAATACTGCTCAAACACTTCCAGAACCCTGGCAGGCTTGGTGTTCCTGCTTTAAGAGGCAACATAAGACACAGGAGAGAAAAACGTGATCTTGGAGGAAAGGAGATAAAGGGATGTGGAGTTAGAATTTCACTCTGGGATTTCACACATTTTCAGATTCAAGAGTTTATAAGGCACTGAAGTATTGGCACAGGCATTAGCAGTTAGTAACAGTGTTGTAAAATCATTGATTAGGTGTTGCAGAATTCCCATCTGTGAGGGAGTTTGCAAAGAGAATAAGGCCACGAGGAGAGGAAGCACAGACTCAAAGGAGAACAGTTTTGCAGAAAGGGCAGGAAGCAGCGCAGATGCTTCTACAGCAAACGTTGTGAACAAACTAGGCTTCTAGATGGAGAAGTTTCTTCCCCTGTAAAACCAAGCAAATAATGCTTTCAGCATAAAAAGAACAGCCCAGCAACAACCAACTCAGCTTGTAATTTCCTTTATTACGGCTTGGAAGCCAGTCGGTCCCCTTGTGGGACTGAGGCTGGTGCACTGACAAAAATACAGCGTTTTCTTGCCAAATGGACACATTCGAAAAAGCAGTTATTTCATCATGATGAGACATTTAATTTGCCTTGCCATCTAACAGATAAAATGGAAGAAAAAAGGGGCTCTAAAGCACAGCACTGACGTTCCCAGCTTCTGAGCTCCTCTTCCTCAGATTACACATTTCCTACATTAATGAGATGGGGGCACTCATGTGTGGTGCAATAAAGGCAAAATCAAGTGTTCTTTCGCAGTGTTCTGTCAGATCCTCCAGGAGAATCTGCGGCTACAGCTTTTATGCCCTGATTCAGAATTGTATTGGAGGAAGATATAAAAAAGCAGAATTCATTATGGGCAGATTCATCTGGAGGCTGAAGAAGTTTCTAAGGATTATAACACTACCTTGACATAATTAGGCAGAGGGTGAAAAGACTAAGAGCCGACTAAAGTCTTTGAGGGCTTTCTTTCACGGTTATTTTTTCTTTCACTGAGCTCGATGGAATGCAGATTTGACTTTAACTCCATGCACTAAATTTGTCCACAGCTTTACTGATGAGATTGTTCATCCTGTTTCTCACCCCAGCATGAAGCTTTTGTTGCTAGTTAGATGAAAACATGTAATTACTCAGGAGTTGTACAATAGCATGCATGCCCTGTATTAAAAGTATGAATCAGGCCACATGGGTATCTTGCCTCTTTTTATGAAGTCTTGTTGTGTCTTCTCTTCCTTATTATCTCTCAGAAATGAAAACCAGGAGCCAAAACTCACAGTCCAGAGTGCCTCTCATGTGGGACTCAGGCAGATACTACTCTTGATGTGCTATGCAAACAAAGTTTTTACAGAGAAGTTGTCACTGCCCTTATGCTTAGTTCAGCATGCCAACCCCTGAGTCTCCTAGATGCTACTCAGCTTACATTTTAAAAACTCCTCAGAACAGGTATTTCTTTCTACTCCCTGCTTCTGAAAAGGAAGATACAACAGTAGGGTGTGCATTTAGTTTGCAAAAACACATCATGGGTAGGACATTTAAAGCTAGAGGTCTACTGGGTGGATGTCCAATTTGGAACAAGTCAACACAGTCTTTTCTTATAGGTAAATTGAAGAAAAGGAAAACATTCTAGGAAATAGTTATATGACTTATGTTAGAATGGAAAGCATAATGCTCAAAAAAATGTCTTAGTACAATCAGGCAAGGGTGACAGCTTCTGTCATAGATGTGGGTGTCTACATCCGGTGAGATGAAACACACACAGTGCCCAAAAACCATTTCCATTCTATGTTCTCTTCTTTGCCGGTTTCTACAAGATGGAAAATTGTGCATTTGCTCCACAGAAGTGCAACTGAAATCCTGCAGAAACATAAATTAAAGATTTATCATCCTTCTTCTTTTGCTACCTGTAAACCTACTACAAAGCTTCATTTTATGTGGCATCCTTTAGAAGAACTCTACCTCAAAAACCAAACATGTAGTTAATTAAACATGGAGATAAATCATCATTGAGAGGAAGGAAACAATGACTACAGCCACTGGGAACATATGTAAAAAACTTCAGTACCTACCAGAAAAAAAAATTGAATTCTTTTTTGAGGCACAGTTACTCCTGTAAAAAGCTATAGCTTTTTATCTTTGCAGTTAGTTTTGCCTCCCATTGGCCTATAATGCTCACTACCAGGTTCTCTTCCCAATATTGTTCTTCCAGTAAACATTCTCTGATGTGCACTAAAGCATCCATCAATTACTCATATTAAAGCAGCACCTTTATTTCTTTAAACAATGAGATTAAACTGTTTATGGAAGCTGCTGACCTTGGCTGGTCACTAATGAGACATTTGGTTCATTACCTTGTATTTTTTTTCTCTGCTAAACCATCACTTAGAAGGGCTCGGATGGGAATGCCTCAAGGTCTTTATAAGATTTTATCTAACAAGTGAGACAAGACTAAAATGTATGAATAAAGGTTTCAAAGTTTCCAAAGATGGAAAGGTAAAAAAAATATTAAAGGTCTATTTTGCTCCTTTTATTGCTACAAATCATGAGTTTTACAAATACATGTTTTAAAGACATCATTTACTGGAGAAAGTGTACAGCTGAGAAGGGAATCAGCCTTCATGAATCCAGTTATGACTGGATACAAAGTATTTGTATCACAAGCAATTAATTCTGCTTAGATATATTTAAATTGCAAATGTAGGAGGGAGATAAATTCAATTCTGCCCTGTTCATCAGAAACTCCACCCTATCCCAAACCTATCAGCATCAGATCCAATCACAAAACATTCAGAACAATGTCTTCAGAGCAAACTTTAATTAGGGGATGATAGTCAAAGGGCATGGTACTCTTTCTAATTGAGAGGGTTTTGTCCCTTTCAAATTAACATTTCAAAAGGCTTCGAATGGAGTAAAGCCTTGGCCCTTTCCATCAGTTTTAAAGTTCTTTAAATTCCAGACATTACAGAAGGAAGGAACATGATACCTGTGTGAAATTATGAACTGACAGGCTGCTTGTTTAAAACAGCAGGTAAGTTTCTGTTATCAGAGTTTTATCTAGAAGGAAGGAAGGAAGGAAAAGAGAGAAAATCATATCATTAAAATTAAAAAGAAAGGAGAAAAGAAAGGAGGAAAGAAAGAAAGGAGGAAAGAAAGAAAGAAAGGAGGAAAGAAAGAAAGGAGGAAAGAAAGAAAGGAGGAAAGAAAGAAAGGAGGAAAGAAAGAAAGAAAGAAAGGAGGAAAGAAAGAAAGAAAGAAAGGAGGAAAGAAAGAAAGGAGGAAAGAAAGAAAGGAGGAAAGAAAGAAAGGAAGGAGGAAAGAAAGGAAGGAGGAAAGAAAGGAAGGAGGAAAGAAAGAAGGAAAGGAAGAAAGAAGGAAAGGAAGAAAGAAAGAAAGGAAGAAAGAAAGGAAGCAAGAAAGAAAGGAAGAAAGAAAGAAACAAAGGAAGAA
>JAWWLV010000121.1:108815802-108836503 GCA_035041135.1 Platyrinchus mystaceus | reverse complement strand
AAAGAAAGAAAGAAAGAAAGAAAGAAAGAAAGAAAGAAAGAAAGAAAGAAAGAAAGAAAGAAAGAAAGAAAGAAGCTTAGAAGTTCCTCTGCCAACTGCTGTTCTCTTCTCATTCAGACTATAGAAGTCTGAAATCTGCAGCACAGGTAGGGTAAGGCTCAGATACTGCCAGAAAATATTGGCAGCAGCTTATTCCATGTTCAAAAGCATTTTGACAAGGCAAACTTACTTAGTAACAATCAGCATTTGAACAGAGATTGAAGACAGCAGCTGCTAAGTGGTCTTCTCCTTTATTTCCCTTGATAGAAAGGCTCAAAAGATCAGTGGTTCTAGATGAGAAAAGATTCATGTGAGATATTATGAGCTGCGGGACGTAATTGCCATATGTCCTGGTAGGTGATCACACATTCAGTACCTAACACTGGCAGAAATAGCATCTCCCACCCTCCCACGCTTTCCTTTTGCGATGAACCAGGAGGGATGTATATGCTTAACACTGCTCAAGTGACCAAAGCTCCAGAAAGCAGATGGCCTTTTTTATTTTCATCCTGTCCCCGGACACTGCAGAGCACCAAACCTCCTGCAACTGCCAGAAACATCTCTTGGGGCCATCAGAATACAGCAGGGCAGGAGAGATAAAGAGGGAAAATCACTGAGTGCAGAAAGTGAGCCCAGCCAGGTCCACCTCTGGGAAGCTCTATGCCCTGGGCTCTGTGCAGGGAAAGCCAGAGAGAAGAATTGATGAATTTAACCTTGGAAAGGAATGCTACATCAGGATTTGTGGTCAGTCACTGAAGGAAAAGTAATTTCTTATTCTTTTTCCTGTAACTGCTAGAGAAAAAATTAAAGATCAAAAGAGCAGCATATCACTGTTAAAAACCAAGGCTGCTGAGGGAGAAACAGTATCATGGACCCCTAAAAAATAAGAATCACTATTATTTATTATTTGAAATAATGTCAGTGTGGGGGTTTTTGTGTGGTTGGTTGGTTTGTTTGTTTAACTTGATTGATGCTTTGTGAAACTGAATTTTCAAATATTTCCCTGTGTGAGAAGACTACATTTCATCTCAAAGTGAAAGTTCAGTCATTTACACAGCAAGACATTAAAGAATGGGACCTTCAGGGAAACAAAAGGAAACCAGTAAATATCAGGAAGTTTGTCATAAAATCACAGAAGCCAATAGCACTGTCAAAATAGGAGAGTGCTTGCACATAGTGACAGCGTTCCAAGTGCATCTGTATTGGGCCAAAATAGGACCCCAGGCAATCTGCAGCAGAGGAAAGAGATGTTCAAAGTGGTCTCTGAACAAAGTGGTTCTGTGAACCAGAGGCTGGACCTCTTCTCTCTTTGCAGAATTACTCTGCTGACAGTATGGCCTGGCTCTGTGCAGCCTGTGAGAACTCTGCTGCTCACCCTTCTGGTCCTGCATGTTGTCAAAATTCACATGGCTCAATGCAGATTTATCTGTGCCTGAGGCAGCCACTGCAGCCCCTCTTTGCAGTCAGAGATCTGGGCCATGCATTTGGTCATGCAACTCCTTCATAGGCAGGTCAGATGGGCAGCATTTCGAAAACAGAACTTCTTTGTGCCTGTAGAGAGGATTCAAGGAGAGTGGTTTAGTTTGGAAGGGACCTTAAAGATCACCCCATTCCAACCCCCGTGCCATGGACACCTTCCACTAGACCAGGTTGCTCAAAGCTCCATCCAACCTGACCTTGGACACTTCCAGGAATGGAGTAGCCACAGCTTCTCTGGGCAACCTGTGCCGGGGCCTCACCACCCTCATAGTAGAGAATTTCTCCCTAACATCTAATCTAAATCTCAGGTATAGGCAGCTCTCTGGTACTCAACCAGCTTCAGATGGGAGAAATCCACCTTTTGGGGAAAAAGGAATCCATAGGGAGCAGTGGAGGTTATGAGCACACAAAGGGTTGTGAAAACAATCTTAGAGGCTTTTTACAGCATTAACAATTCTATGATCTCAGGAATCACAACAGCAACAACCTCTATTGAGAAAACTTCAGGGCATGTGTGATCTTCTCAAAGTCTCAGACACTCAGAAGTTTATCAGAGAGCTGCATCAACCTCTGTAACCTTCAAGGTTGATCAGCATAGCATTTACTCAACTTGCACTGGACCAAGGAAAAGGAATAATTAATGTTTTCAGGAAAATTAATTTTGCCAGGAGCACTGAGCATTCAGGCACTAACATTAATCTTTGTAACTATTATTGTTGCATTATTGTTTGCTTCTTTGTTTATTGGCTATAGTTATCTCTGACCTTCTCGACTATAAAAAAAATCAAGCTTGATTTTATGTAGGCCAACAAGGAGCTCAATTAGAAAATACAGGAGAAAATAATTCATTTTCTTAGCTCACAGGAATTAGTGATCTGATCTACTTAGCTATTCTAGAAGGTTCTTATGCATTAAAAAAAGAAGTGAATAAGAATGTGTTATAAATAAGAAGGCAACTAGTGAAATTAGAACATTTTTCCAAGGCTGCTTGAATGCCCTCAGAAGTCAGTGTAGGAAAATGGGAGTTTAGGGGCTTATTTTGAGCACACAGGTCAACTTCATTGTAAAAAAATGGAATGAGAATTTAAAGCTTGGGCTACAGTTTGTGCAACTGCAGGATGCTTACTGTAGCAATAAGCTTTCATACAAACATGAAATGCTTGCAGCACTTCAGTTTTGCTACAGAAATAAAGCAAATATTTGTGGAAAAAACCTGCCAAAGGGCAACTATTATTGATCTACATAAAGGAACACTTCAGGAGAGAAGAGAGCTTCATAAATATAGACTAGTTAAGATACTTGAAAGTTTGATTGTGTCCAAATCTTCCCCCTCCCCCCCTTTGATATTCTGATTCAGAATAATGTCATTTCCATCAAATTGAAGGTTCTGGAAAATATGAGATACTGAATCACTGTTACTGGTTTTAGTTCAAAACATGTGGATCTTCAGAAATTCAAATATTTCTCTTCAACTTATTGAACTAAATTCAAGCACTGCTTCATTAGTCTAGTAATCCCTTCAACCATTACATGGTTTTTAGGAGCAGTAGTCAGGTTACCATCTCATTTTTCCTTTTGGCAGCTCTCTTTGTTTGGTTTGTGTCTCTCAAAACCACAGTTCTTATGTGATAACCAGTAAGCAGAGCTTTGGCTGAGACTGGAAAAACTAGTTTTATTGTAGGTTTGCAATCTAACAGAAAATTCATCATGTAAGAGAAGAAGGGTACTAAGAACTAAAGTACAACTCCAGAGGGAATTATGGCACATTATGTGGACGCACATTAGCTCTGAACTAGATAAAAGATAAAAATGCATTGGGGTTTTTTTTATTTTTTTTAAACCATTATTCCAGTCATTATTTATTAGTTTTAATAAGGGAGAGGAGAATGGTAGGGGAAGACTGTGTTTTATATTTGATTAACGGAAGTAAAATGGAGATACTTTCAGATGCTTAAACCTTTCTTCAGGTCTGAAAAAAATCTAAGAAACTTCAAAGCTACCTTAAGAAAAAGTCAGACCACACACAATCTATGGACCTATTGTATGTACCCTGATCACCTGAAACAAGAAGAGAAAATTTGGCTTTGCTTTTAGAAGTGATATGCCCTTACAAATGTCCCTTTTATAGGGAATCTGTCTTCTTCAGGAAAAAAGCAAGATAAAGTTCAATCAGCTGAGAGGCTGTAAATCCCTTATCTGACCCGGTTCGGTTCGTTGCACAAGGAAAGTGTCCAAATATTTTCCCGAGCTCTCTGATTCTCTATGCCCACACATTCCCTCCAGTCTTCATCAGGTTATGTATTTCCCTGGCCTTGAGCTTTGCAGTCACCTCCTCCTGTGTTCATGTCATATCTGGCCAGTGCTGTCTTTATCTGCAATTGGTGCTACTAATCATAACTGAAAAAGGAATATAAATTACTCTATTCATTGTTGAGATATTTTGAACCTTTTTTGATTGATGAGGTATCATATGAGTAGCAACTTTGCTTATAGAAGACTCCCTGATGTCCTCATTCATGCTTCTAAGGATAACAAATAAATGATCCAGCAGTGGATCAAGAATCTCGTTCTTTATCTGGAACCATACAGATGGTTTCTGTATGCTTAAAATTTGAATAGCCCTGAACATTCTTAAAGGAATTGAGACTGCACTATGGGTTCTTCACAGACAACTGCAAAATTCAGGTGACAGTAGATTTAAGGATACATAAAGGGGTTAAAAAAATCCAGAATATTATCAGAGGAAAAAGGGTTTTTGGAACCCAGGGAGAAGCAAAACAAAGTGGAGGAAAGGCAGCACTGCTGATTCTGTCCAGGAAATGGAAGGAATTAAAGGATGGACCTGGGAAGGACACGAGTGGATGTAGTAATCAGGAGCAGAACTGCTCAGAAATACTAAGATATTCTGACTTCATTTGTCATTTGATCACAATCAAGCAATTTGGACGGACTGTTTAGCTCAGACAATGTTGCTCCATAAATCTGGGAATGGTTTGATGAAAGCTTGCTTGGCTTCCTGCCTAGCCATTTATCCAGGACTGTCTCAGACCAAACATTACGGGTAAACCTACTGATAGATTGACTCAGATCCTGGAAACCAAACTCTCCTAAAAGCCACAGATCTTTTTCAGTCCAAAGATCTGAGATCATCCCATTTAATCAGCCTTTGTTTTGTTCTTAATCAAAAAAAAAGAATACATTTAAAATCATTAAAGTCCTCTTTGAAATAAAATTTCCCCACTAAACTCTGAATAGATCAATTTCATGGAAAAGAATGAAGGAGTCTCTGGGATAGTTAACTTTTTGGCTTGTCTGTATGAAATTCTGACATTCTAAGGGATAGTTTGGTATCTTGTCTTTGAAGGTTACAAGTAGGTCCTATCAGTGCTTATTGTTCCCATTTTCAGTTCTGGCTGTCACTCTGTTCAGGGCTCTTCTGGGCTCTGCAAAGACCTAAAAACTGGACAGTGCATCAGCTGGGAATCTGGGTAGGAAGTGGGTAGGAAGGTTGAATGTGTTCCGAGGATTGTTCTGCAGCCTGCAGGACAATCAGCACAGAGTGGCTCATACCTCTGTAGGTAAGACTCACTTGGTACCCAAACAGAGCTACATCCAAAGTGGTCATTGGGATAAGCTGTTGGGAACAGATAATACAAACATCATTTACGAAATCAAATATGCCAGGACAGAGATCTCAGCCTTGGCACATGGCTGTCACTAAAATAGTTCCTCTTGGTGTTGTCACCAGTCAGCATTGCTCCAATGCTGCCTGGACACAGACGCTAGCCCTGGCCAGAAGTAATCCCAGCAGGAATCTTGGATGTATTATTTCTTTTTATGAGTCAGAGAGTGTTTAACAGCAAAGTTGTGTCCAAAAAATGCCAGCTGGTTTTGGGGCCAGTGAACAGGCCCTGATTTTCCTTATTATTAGAAGTATAGCCAGTGCAGACTCCACCCCTCCAACCTCTGCCCCCACCATGTCCTGTACATATTTTCCTCAAGATCCTTACGTGTCATCCATCTTGTTGTGACCTACATATCATCCTGTTCCCCAGAACCTCTGGGCTCAGAGACCCACCTTCACAATGCTGTCCCTGTTCTCCACCACCCAGAGTTTATTCTGTGTGGAGTACTTTCCATTTCCACATATGCTGGAGACTACGCCCACAAATTCTCATTCCCTTATTCATTTTGTCTCCCCCTTCCTTCACAGCATCCTCCTTTTTTCTTCTTTCTCTCTGAGATCCATCATTTAGGGTGACAACACTTTAAACTGTTGGGAAACAGTAACACTGAGACAATTTTTACATTGGAAAGTGTCAATATATTCTGTCGACTGTTTATATGATATAGAGGCAGTGACTAGAGCTGGCTACTGACAGGATTTCAGCACGTCTGTCTAACACCAACATCTTCCTCCTCACTTCCCACACCTCACCAAAATCAGCAGGTTTCTGCTTATATTAGATGCCCTCAGATATTCCACCTGTTTTCCATCTGCCAGATCGGGAGGATATGGATATCCATATCTTCCAAGCCCATGCAAACAGCTCAAGCATCCCTTGGGCACCTCAAATGTGCTGGGCAACTCTGTGCCTACAACAGAATTGATCACTGAAAGTTCCATTGGTAAGGGGTAAGACATATGGTGTACCTATAGACACTTACCTATAGACACTTGATCTTTGCTTTTGACTGAGCTGAATCACTCTATAGGTTCCCTCCAGTATATCATTTGTAATGTACAGATGCCTTAGGTAACCTTGGGCACCACAAAGGGCACAAAACATCTATCTCAGGTAGTAAAATCCCATTCCTAGTGCTCCCATAAACAACTGTATGTTGACAGCTAAATTCAGATCTCATCTCAAAGAGAGTTAAACCCTTGAGGTCAAAGCTAACACTACAAATCAAGCCTTTAAAATGCTTTACAGAGCAGATTTTAAAGCATTGTGTCTTACATTTTCATTGGCTTTCCCAGTATCAACAGCCCAGCTCAGTTAAAACTTGTGGTTTCCAAAATAAACCCTTGTTTATCTTACTAGCAAAGGAAAACTGTGCTGCTATGCTATGTAAATAAGTAGTTAACTTTTAAGATTTTTCTTTACTGTGTGTCAGGAGAAGGAGTGAGGTTTTCTTCATCAATCACGAGAAAAGTTTGTCCAGAGAGTTTGTGCAGTCTCCACACTTGGAAGTTTTGAAGACTTAATTAAACAAAGACAACACATATCTGATCCAGTGTTAGCAAAACTCCTTCCCTGAGTCAAAAGTTGGACTGTGGACTTGCAAGAGTTAATCCAACCAATATCTCTATGATTCTCTGATGTAGAATGTAGAAACCTAAACTTTCACATACAACTTCTGACCCTTTGGAAGACCAGAGGACAAATTCTGCCCTTGGATTTGCACTAAGCTTCCACTGGTGTTAATGAGAACTATGAAAATGTAGCTGAAGAAGAGGTTTTGGCCCCAGAATGAAGATTCAAATGATATATTTGCAACATATGTCAGATTTTTCCGAAAGATTTTACAAGTGATATTTTTGCTGAGAAAGGTCAACTGACAGGCACCTTGCTATTAACAATAATTTCTGATAGAAGAAATCCTTTTCTCTGAACTGAAAAGGACATTGTAGTGGAACTTGGAACCTGTGGCTAACCAATACCATACATCTTAATAGGGCTGCAGACCTTCCTGTGGGAAATGCTATCAAATCTTTAAAGCCAATTTATTGAAGAAAATTGCAGACAGCTTGAAAACATCCATGATCCTTTATCCTGACATTGGCTTGTTAAGATTGTGCCATGACTTTGTGTCACTGTTCTTTCTTATTTTGGTCTTTCACTTTATCAGACTCTGGCTTTCATGTCATGTCCTATGTATCACTTTGTCTCCTCTATCCTGCCATCACCTCCTTCCTTTTCCTATTTCAGGTATGACAGGATCTATTTATTTTTGTCCTGTGTTTGCTCTGCACACGCAATTAATGAACAACAGTTGTGTTGTGGGGTTTTTTTTCATATAAAAAATTATTTTCCCTGCAAATGACATCTCACAGGTTCCATTTCACAGACTGGTATTAGGTAGTATCTTTTAGTTAGGCATTATGAACCTTGTGGCTTTTGGAGCCCATGGTACACTGTGGAGTCCATTTTTTGTTTCCTTCCTAATCTCAGCAGTCCAAATTCCTTGTCCCAATGCTTTCATTATTTTTTCAGTTAAGGTGACAAATGAATCAAAATCTTTCTATTCTTTTCACAAAAGCAAGCTGTTTTCAGTGTCTGTGTACAAAGCTGCCATGTTATGGTTCACTTCAGCTGATAGTGAGGACACCACAACTTTATATCAGGCTATTTCACAAGACTGAGGACCATGGTGAGTTTTTAGACTTCAGTGTTTTCCACCTGAGGAAACAAGCTTCTTAGAATGATAGAAAAGTAGGTTCCTCCAAATTTTCAGGCAGGAGAAAAAAGACACTCAGTAAACAAAAAACAAAACAAAACAAAACAAAACAAAAAAACCCATGAAAACAAAAACCAGACACACATACAAAAAAAGGGGACCGAGTTAACCAAGTGACATTACTCAAAAGAAGTAACAAGTCAGAGATGGAGTCTGAGGAGGAAGTTTAGTGCTTTTCCCCTTGAATAATTTCTGTGAGAAAAAAGTCCCCAAAACTAGCTAAAAGCCAGACTCAGTTTCACTCTTTCTTTCAGCCCTTCCCACACCTCATCCCAGAGAAGCTTAGAAAACTCCCTTCCAGGGTCAGGGGCATCAATCTGTTCCCACAAGAAAAAGGGCTGCCCTTCTGTTATCAGACTTCCCACTTTCTGAAGGAGAACTCTAGTTATTGCATGGAAAATACTTTGTCAGTCTGTAAGTGGTGCTTTAATTTATCTTTCGACTGTTCCCACTTTGCTTGAGTTAAAATGCTCCATCAAGAATAAAAAATTTCTTTTCCTTTGAGTGATTTGTATTTTACCACAAATCATAAAGTAAAAATGAGAACTATGAGCCACAGTAACATTTCCATTCACCTTAAGGCAAATTCCTTCCTCTGGTAGATCAAGATTTGAATTCCAGAAATATGCTTTATTTTCCTCAGGATAAGAGCAAATGTGAGTTACTGCAGACCAAAAGATTAAAATGAAAGAAAATTATTTTGAATTTGCAGCTACTTAATCAGAAAAGGCATAATAGTCTTCTTATGCCAATAGCTTGAGTTGTGTCAAAAAAAGATTCTGAAAAAATATGTCTGCAATCATGTTTAAATGGCAAAGTTGCAGGGAGAAAAAATAGGATTTTTATTTAAAATGAAAAATAACATTGATTCCTAAACCTAAGACATTTTCAGAGCTCAGACATTTTATTTTTGCTTTGTCTCCTCTCTTTGACTAGCATGTAGAGGAAAATAAGTGTCCCTAGGTTTGATGGGTAAAAGGAGGGTTTTGAGAACTGAAGGAGAATGTTACATTTCTTTTCAATGCAATTTTTCAAAAAGGTGACATTTTTACAGAATAAAAAAAAAAAATATACAAAGGTAAGAAATATTTAAAAGCTCCCCAGTGGCTGATTAAAAAAAATGAGTGTTGGGAGATTTTAAAAAGTGCTGTTTATTTGTATGAGTGTATACATATGCATTCCTACTTAACAGCAACTGCATGACCCAACATGCATTAAATAAAGCACGAGCAATTAAACCCCTTTCCAACAACTTAGAAAAATATACCTCAAGCACTCAAAAGAGCTAAAGAGTGATTGCAATCAAGGGAAGAAAGGACAGTCACAATACTTATTCTCCACTTTGGTTGATCCATCTCAAAGCATAAATGAGGCATAAAAAATCTGTCCATTAAGGACAAAGCTTTCTTGACCTCATTATTTGGCCAGGAAAGAACACTGAAGCTAAAATATCCTAGTTATTGGGAAACATTTGCATTCTTCAAGAACTTTGGATGGTAAAAAAAAAAACACCACCTTTGAAGAGTAGTTTAGGTGACCCTCAGACTTTACAACAGTAACACTAAGTGAACAGGTACCCTGACATTGAGAGTAGTGGGAGGCAATTACCCTGACCTGCAGAATTTCAGCAAATACTGGTTATACGTGTCTTCTTCCTTATGGGTAACCCTTGTTTTTCATTAGTCTGCAGGAAATAGCTTGGAAATGTGGACAGGAATTTTGAAAATTATTTTAGCTGTACTCAAGAGTGGTGGTTTCTATACCACAGTGCTGCTACCACCATGTAAACTACACTTAATCAATCAAGTTGTGATCTTCAGCCCTGTGGCTGGGAGGGGGCAAATCCCATAACAGGCTGAACATGGTTGGGTCTGTGTCACATAAGCAGCTGGAGCACCTTGGAGCATCAGCAAACATTCATAGAAAGATTGCAGAAGCTGATGTAAAATTGCATCTTGAACAGGAAACTATACAAGTAAATCTGAAATTGTCAATTCCCTGACAAAAATAGAAACAATTAAGCTTTGTATAATGCTGATGCTATATCACAGTAGTGGAGAACACATACATCTCTAGGTATTTTGAGACCATTTTGTATCAAGAGTTTTATTAGTCTCAAAAACCCTCACAAGAGGCAAGATGTTCTTGAAAAATCAGTGGCAGCACTCAACCAAAAAGGGAAACAAAGAAAAACCTTGTAATTCTGAATTATAGTAACTTGTTTGCTCAACCACATCCTATTGCCTTTATGGGAAAAAGAGGGACACTGCAGGCTGACAATAGAAGGAAAGTGTCTGAGTCACAGGAAGGAAAAAAATAGGCATAAGACCCCTCTTTCATAGAAATTTTGTTATAACATTTCAGGCTACAGTCCAGCAATGCTTTTTTTTTAATTTTCAAAAAGTTTTCAGTGTGATAAACAAAATCCCTTCTTCTTACCATGCCACAGGACTGCTTCTGGACTCAGAGGACTGTAGATGGGGAATCCTCCTGGCTACCAGACTGCACATACTTGGATGGATCAAACTTCTTGGCATCTCCCTGCCAATACCTGTCCAGGCCTTGCAGCATCAGCAGTTTCCCATTACTTCCCAACAGTAATTAGTTTTTTAACCGAGCTTGGGTGTTTTATTATTTCCTAAAACTATATATGTTCCATCTCATTTAAAAGTGAATGAGGAGAGTGGGAAGTGCTTCAGTCAGTGCCCCTTTGTAAGTAAGGCTGAATGTCCATGACAACATCCTATGGCCTTCTGATCCACGTATCAGCAAAACTAACCAGACCAGACCAGACTCAGAGCCATGAGGTACATCCTGACTGGCTCAGCAGCACCAGTCCTGCTGGGAGGGGAAGGCAGAGCTCAGCCTGTTTTGCTCCTCAGTGGCTGACGAGACAGAGGCAGGAGAAGGACTCCCAGCTCCTGCACCCTGCCACAGCAAAACAATGATCCAGCTGCCATATCTGGAGGACTCCAGGAACAGAGGATCCCACAGAGCAGGTGCCTGCAGACCCCATCAGATCCCTGGTATGGAAGAGCTGCCAGACTCCTGCAATGGGATTTCAGGGAGCAGTAGATGCTGGCAGGGTGCACCTCTGTGGATCAACCCCTTCTCCCAGGCAACTAGACAAGGGGGAATGGCCTCAAGTTGCACCAGAGGAGGGTTCAGGTTGGATATGAGGAAAAATTTCCTCACTGAAAGAGAGGTTAAGCATTGGAGCAGGGTCCCCAGGATAAGGGTGGAGTCACCATCCCTGGAAGTGTTAAATAAACAAGCAGACATGGTACTTTGTGATATGGTTTATTCGGCATGGTGGCACTAGGTCAAAAGTTGGACTTGGTGATCTTGGAGATCTTTTCCAACCTTAATGATTGTATGATTCCACGATTCTCTGTCTTGTTATTCTTTGAGAACAATAGCAGTCCTCACAGTCCCCTCACCAGGCTGAAGTACATTCCTGTGTCCCTCAGGCTTTTGTCTCTCTCGCCATACCTAAAAAGATAACTGAATCTAGACAAAAATGATCTTTCTTCAGTGCTTGGTCATACCAGAAAAGAAGCTCTGGTGGCAGCCAGCACAGAGACACCCTCCACCTCCAACACTATTAGTTTTCCCCCCTGAGCATGGACCACGTGGCTGCTGGTGTGGTCATTGCTCCTCACAAAATGTCTGCCATGGTGACCTGCCCTCATTGCAAAACGGCCAGCAGAGACACCATCAAGGTTCAGATGGCTCGTCACTATTTTTCCTTCCCCATGCCAGGAGTTTTTTCTCTCACAGTGTGGTCTCTGCCTGCCCTACCTGCTGAAGGGAAGGCTTGCCTGGCACTTCCCTTTGGGGTGCCGTTATCAATCCTTCCCACAAGGACAAGGTGGGGAGGAAGGGTCACGGGCTCCCAAGCTCACTGTCACCTTCCCTCACTGCAAAGGTAATCTAGTGAGCTATGGGAGATTAAAAGACTACAATTCTTAATGTTATTGATACGGAACAAAGGAGATGAGGGAATGTAAACAGCCAGGGAAAAAGCACAGGGGAGGAAACAGAGATGGAAAGTGCAAAGTGGAAAATAGGCCAAGAATAAATTTGCATCTTAAATTCTGCTGAACTTAGTCTATTAATAAGTAGACAAATCCGTCAAATCTGCTCATCTGAATGGAAAGTTTTATATCAGGCTGCACATCCCCAGTAGAACTTAATACAGGCTGTGAAAGGATAAGGGCAGTGAAATCCACACACGGAAAAAGTCAGCAGCTATTGATTCCCTGTTCTGAGAGGGAGCATGGCTGATAGCAATGCAAGCTGTCCTGGTTTGACACTGGAAACTACACAGCTCTTTAACAAAATGTTTGCGCAAATCAGGAGGCGGCATCTTGGAAAGACTAATGCCTGTGCTTGACTTGACCAAGGGGGATCAGCCATTGAAGTAATTGCAGTGGAAATTAAACTTGTGAAGTACAAGTTAATCTTGATGTTTTGATTTTTTTAGGGAACTCTTGGGTGCGTTTTTCCCAAAGTGCCATTTGCTGGAGGCATGCCATTAGATGTTGTTTCATTCAAGATACACGCCTCTAATCTTACAGGTGAGAAATAAAGGATAACAACCTGGGCTCAGTAAAGACATTAAAAACAAGCAACACCTATACATAGGACCAACCCTATTATAGTGTTGTTTCTTAAATGTTATCACTGCTGAAACCTGAACCATGACTTGCAAATTGTCGAGGCTGTAATCATTGTGCCTTTTCTTGTCCAGTCCTTTATTATTAAGTTATACTGCTATACTTAAACTGGAACATTGAACCATCCCTCCACAGAAACTTCTCCCAATATCTCCCAGATGTCCTCTCCAGAATGAATCATCTGAGGTGACTCTGCAACAGAGTGGCAATTCTATAGTATTCCAGATTTTGGTCTTTCAGTCTTTCTTTCCCAGTATTGCAAAGTTTCTACCTTTTTATATGTCTTGTTATATAAAGACAGTCACTGGAGTAGTTGTTCTCACCAGACACAGGTAGGTGAGATTCTGACACCCAGGATGTGACTTAAGCTGAGGCATCTACTGCTATTTCAAATGTTGTGGTCTATTTTGTCAGGTGGAGACCTAATGGGACAGAAGGACATGCATCCTTCTGCAGGACTTTTGTCTCTCCTGCTAGTCCCAAGCAGATTCAGATGCATGGTGTGATTTTTTTTTAACTGTATTGTGCACAGCAGGAGCTCAATTTGGGGATTTGCACACAAATGTTTGGCATAAGTATTCCTCAGAGAGATGTTCTCCTTCCTCCCTTTATAGTCAATGAAGAAAAGTTGCAAAATCTAGAATTCATCTAACCTATTTTGGATGACTATTTTTGGATGTGATTGTTTGCAACCTAGAAATGTCTTTTGTTACCACTGTCTATGTCAAGAGTCTATAAGAATACCACAAAGGCATATAAGCACAGAATGGGCATCTGGGGTTATATGAAATGAATTCCACACTTTGAGTCATGTGGATTTGTCTCTCATTTTCAAGCCGTCCTATATAGATAAAGGTTACCTTCTAAAGATACAAAGACACAATTTTTCCAGGCAATTAGGAGCTCACTGTTTTGCTTCAAGATAGGCTGGTCTAAACCAACTTCAACTAGAAATTGAGCAAAAGTTTTTATTGCAGTATTAATGTGGGACTAATAATCTCTACTGATTGGCAACGAAGGAGGGTACAGCACCGTGCTAACAGACTCCTACAACTTGCTGTTTAAGTTGATTCTCACCCAAATCCTTTGTCAGTTCACTTCGGACTAAAACAAAGATTGTCTTGATGCACCAAAAATACAAAAGAATATGTTCAAACTGCAGTCTTAGGTTTGACCCAAAAATACTGAACTAAGTTCTTCTCAAGGTTAAATACTTAAAACCTAAGGTCCTCTCTTTATAACTTTCAATTCTTTAGAGAATAAGGATATTACAATATACAGAGTTATGTGAGTTGGTCTTGTTTTGTTTTTTTCTTGAAAACACAAATCAAGATGATAATGAGGTATTTTAAAGCCTTTGAAGATTTGGACCTCAGCCTTTTTAGATATATTACAGTTTTTCTTCAGGCAGTAGTTAGTATTTATTCCACTGCAATCTGTAGGTCAAGGTCAAATATTTGCAGCTTTATTCTATGAAGGATGATAAGCAAACATTACCATAACAATATAGTTTTGTATCACAACAAAAATATCGAAAGAGATTATTATTCATTATTCTGCTAAATAATGAAACATTTTGTAAGTGGAAAGAAAGTCACATATAATACAGTTCTATTATTGCAAAACAAATAACAATAGAACAAAACCCCCACAATATTACTATCCATTAATGCAACAGTATATGTATTTAGAGTGTTGCAAAATGCATAATTACAATATAAACCATTTCCAGAGAGGAGTCTTGTGTGGTGATACTTTAAAACAGAAAAGCATTTTGGCATCAATAAAAAGATCTAACTATGACATATGTCAGAAGAAATATATGTGCTTCAATGAGCTGCTAATGCAAGTTCCAATCACCACAGTCTCAAGAGAAACAATCTCATTTAAAAGTTGGCAGTCAATTCAAACTGTACTCTTTCCTTTCTAGTCTCCTCTAATTTAATATATAGCAATAAAAACATTTGGAAATAATTAGATGCCAAATAACCATTAATAATTTACCTTGTGGCAAAGATCCAGTCACTGAAATCAAATATTTCACTGCTTCCAAAGAAACTAGTAATGTGTCTTTCGTATTTAAGTTCTATAGTCTCCAAAGATTTTGAGAAATGCACTGATCTATACTCTGATATGTAATGTAGGCAGATTTCAGCTACAGATAGACATCATAAGGGCATCCTCTTCATGTTAAAATGGGGATTGTACAATCTTTGTTTTTCAGTGAGTATTTGTATGCTCTATGTTAACTGTCCAGGACCAGTTAACGAGCAGTAGCTACATCCAGCAAAAACACAACTATATTTTAATTTATATGTACCGTACCATGTTTGCAGTATTTACTCAATATTTTAATAATTATGTAAATAAATGATAAGATTATACATAAAATAAATGTATATTACCAGACTATAAAGAGGAAATTTAATCTGAAAACAGGATTGTGTATATTGCCTGTATTTGTGACTCCTCTAAAGCCTCCGGTCAGAAAAGAAATAATCATGGTGAGCTACCCTCAGGTGGGACTGGGTGGTTACCTGCAAATCCCTGTGAAGCCACTTATTCTCATTTCTTATCCTTTTTAGGCACCTAGCAGAAATCCTTGCATAAGTATTGTTCAAACACTATCAGTCGATATTTACTTGTACAGTAGATATCATTACAAGTGCATTCCTTCAGATGATACTTTTATTGACACTGATCATCCATCATTCATTCCCCTGAATGAAGATTCAGAACCAATAACACAGAGCAGTGAACGTTAGTATGTTTAGAGCAAAAAAAGTCTTGAAATTTGTTAATACAAACTAGATATGCAGCATTGACTACACTAAGGACAAGCCAGATACACTATTGGGAGAAGTGTCTGACTGTGAGAGCTGGAGCAGCAAAAAAGGAATAAAATTCAATAGCACAAAGTACAGACTTGTGCCCTTAGGGACCAATAACAAGAATTTCTACCTTTAGGTAGAAATTTATCAGTCACAATTAATGAAAAGTAAAAGGATTTGGATGTCTTGCATAAAGACTGGATGGCTGCAAGCCACTGATGTGATGTAGCTGTGAAAAAGGCTAATGCCAAGCTTGTCTGTTTTCAGGAGATGTAGAGAGATCCTGCTATCGCCTACAGCCCTCCTGAGACCTCAGTTAAAGCATCACTGTCATCCACCATTAAGAAAGACCAATTCTATCTGAAAGATTAATGAAGGTCAATACAACAATGTTATGAATGGAGAACCTGTCTTTAAATGGAGTAAGTAAGAGAGTTTGCCTTAGGAGAACAAAGACTAAGTGTTATATGGTTACTTGGTCTAAATGTATTGGCACCTCCACTCCAGAAAGGTACAAGTACTAAGTAGGTTAAATGTGGGTAGGAAATGATCAGTTATTTACAGACCTTGAGGACTGCAAATCGCAAGGTGAGTATCTAGTCATCAGATTTTGGAATAAGAAAAATTAGAGATAGGACAATCAGATTTTTGGGAAAAAAATAGAATTAGGACAATGGAGTTTGCTTTCTGAAAATGGAGTTTGATTAGTTTATGAAAAGAACTATTCAAATACCTCTTTAAGATATTGAGAAATAGGATTTGGTGACCCAGGAACTTCTTCCCTGTTTTGTGCTCTCATAAGGAACTAGCTGCTACAAAACAAAGGTTACATAAAATGAGTCTTACTGATGAATATTAAGTATTTTATCTGACTTTGGCTTGTTTAATGCTTTTTTGGAATGTGTTTGGACTAAAGTTCAATTAAGTATTTAGGATCTCTGATCTTATTAATCTATTAATCCTATTAGATTCAATAATTCATTTATTTGGTAATGAAGGGACTTTAAAAGACTTCAGGAGCTCAAATTTCGAATAGGAACTGTGTCATAGACAACACAGGGAAAGGGTGAGATAAGAGTTTGGGGAGGATGATCATGTGTAGAACAGAGCGATGCTGGCATAATAAGAATTTTTATCAGCTTAAGGAGTTCTAAGGCAGAAAAGGCCACTACATTTACTTCCACTGTATGAAGAAAAGATCCATTAAAATTTACTCTATTACCCACAATATTAACCTCAATAACAAGTATTGTACTTGACTATAACATATGTTTGGCTATCACATAAATTCTAGAAGTGCATCCAGTCTTGACTCAAAGGCGTCAAGAAAGGGTGAATTCATCAATTCTACTGGTAGTTTGTTCCAATGATTAATCATGCCTAGTGTAAAAAGTGTGTAGAGCATTCCTAATTGGAATTTGTCTGCAAGATTAAAGACCCATTTTATAACTGGTGTTTCCTCCCAGCAGAGGTTTATGTATTCTGCAATGCAGCCAATGTTTAGGCTCTGTCTATATGGCACTCTGGCACTGTCCCAGCTCCTTATCAGAGTGAGACTAAGGCATATGTCATTCCCCTCCTGTCACCCGCACCCTTATTTCTTTGTTTACAAAATCCCAGCTTCCAAGCAGCACAGAAATCATGGGTCTGGACTACCAGCAGATTTCAACTCCATGGCATCTTCTCCCAGAAGATAAATTAGGTGAAATCACAGTATTTTTCATCAGAGAAACAACTTTTACCATAAAATGTAATTTTTCAACCTGGAAAAAAATGATGGCTCTGCTTCATGTTGTACAGGATTTCAGTGTTACTTTAACACTCATTTTATACTATTACTTTATATTGTATTCCATTACTTGTCTCACCAATGCCATGACCCTGGTGAAAATCACCTTTCTGTTCTTACTTCATTAACACTTTCAAAAGACACTCTTACTGGTTTTTCCACATAACTATAATGGGAGATCAGATTCAATCACTCATCTCTTATGACCCTACATACTTTCCAGCCTTTGTCTTTTCCTAGTATGCTGTTTCTTCTCTCTTGGTGTGATAGCTATTCCATATCCTACTAAATCCTATTTAATATTGTGGTCTGGAGGAAATCTAGCTTGAAACAGTATCCTTAACCATTAGCTTTTTCATGACCTTGAAAATGTGTTTCCAGGATGAACCTGGATTTTTTCTTTTTGTTTTATTTTGGCAAAGTGATAAAAATAAACAGGAAGAGAAAGGAAAACAATATTTGTTCACAAATCAGAACTGATTTTTAACTAATTTTAATGTCTTTGACAAATCTCAGCAGTAACTAAATGATCTTGAGAAGTAAATTACCCTCCACCCCAGAGACAAACAGAGCAGAGTGGATTAGCATAGTGGTTCCCTTTCCCAGCTACATTTTCAAATACTGAAGGGTCTGTTACCTGAGCATTTTCCCCTGTGCTTTTGTGATGCCCCATTGTGCATTGCATTTCATAGCACCTGGGATATTTGCAGTATCTGTGAGATGCACACAAATGTCTCTGATAAACCAAATCTTCCAGCATTATGCTTGGAAACAGAGTCAATGCCCGAATGACTGGCTCCTGTAATGGATGTGAGCAGTCAGGTCTTTCAAACTGAAGTTGAAATGCAGATATTGTTAAGCACATAATGTGAAGGCTGTGGTTTGCTAACAGTGGGTGAACTTCACGTCTCAGATATTAGGATGGGCAAGCACTCTAAAGGATGTCGACTGTGTACAAATTAAAAACTATAAAAATCTTTTTCTGCTACCAGATTTTTAAAAGGAAATCCTAAACCGATCTTTCAGGAGGATTTTATGCCAATTGTTAATAGTAATAGTCTTATTTATATTTTGTCTGTAGCTGACTGTCCCAAAACAGAGAGAGAGATTTTGTGTGTAGTAGCTCACAAAGGATATAGTAAAGCCAGGAAAATACAGAGAAGGCTGAAATGGATGGTTCCTAGTATGGACTGACTTCCCTGAAAAAAACAACTAAGTTATGTAGGATCAAGTTAGCTTTGACTTTTCATCCTGGAAAAAGTTGCTCCTGAAGGAAACAAAAATTAATGAATGACAAGGATAGAGTGAATAAGAGATTATTGCTTCCTGTATCCTCCAGTATAGGAAGCACTGGGGGTCAGCTATTAAACCTATTTTGTAGCAGCTTCAAATCAAAGGCAAAAGTGATTTTTCTAAGCAAATACAATTAGCTATGGAGAGTTTGACGATCACAGTGCATGTTGTGAATACCACAAGTTTTACACATGCTCTAATGAAAACTGAACAAAACAATATTACACTGAAGTTACTAAATATGCAGAGATTATACAATTCTCAGGAAATATTGAAACCTGGGAATGTATTCAGAAGCATATTCATATTTAGTCTATTTCTATAATCTTTCCTAAACATTATTGTGTGTGTATTTATTTGATATAATATCCTACATAAAAGACCCTTTGTTATGGATCAAAAGGCCAGTGCATCATGAGAGATCATCAACAGAGCCTGAGAAATGAAAATGTGCTGCAGTTCAATAGAGCATTTAAATGAATGCTTAGTTTGATTTCATTGAACCTTCAGTTTATGCTTAACCTCTTTGTAGAAGAGGAAAGGAAACAACTTCTGCTTAACTCTACTAAGGAAATAGAATCTATGTTTATACAACACAGCAAACCACAGACCTCTAGAAGGACCTGCACTGAGAAAGTACATCTTACATGCAGAATTGTGTATGTTGAGGATGCTAAATTAGAGATTTTATGTGACAGACTAAAGGACAGCAACATTTAAATGGAAAAAAGATTTTGTATTAGTAGCATCAGCTGTAAGTAATAATAGATGCCTGTATAGTTCAGGTCATATCTGTGTTCAGAATACATCACAAGACCTCAGTCCTGCTGGACTAAAGATATGCACCTTTAGAGATATGCTAAGGATATACTTCATATTACAATACTCCCACAGGGAGCTCCTGGCTCATTAACTTTTTCTGCTTTGAGCAGTAATGTGGCACTAATCTTACCAAGGAAACAAACGTGTAAGCTCTGAAAGTTGCATACTTGCCAATGGGAGCATATTTTCTGTTCAGCTGGGGTTGGCATTTTGCCACAAGACTTTGGGAAAAGTCAGGAAATGTTTTTATCTACATGTAATGAAAGTTAGAGATGTGTATCTGCAGTATCTGCAGTAGCTTATTAATTATCTTAGGGTCATAAAAATGTTCAGGACTGGAGGAGACTCAGGAGAGGCAGGTTGTGGCTGGGAATTTTCCTGGCTTTCGCTTTCCATGTGCTTTATGTTTGGTTTTCACATTCTTCTGGATGTCCAGATAAAATCCATTATACTTCTTATCAGTTATTAGAGCAGAGGTGCCTAGTACCATCTGGAAACATTCACAGTGTGACCAGATATGACACAGGACCCCAGCTCTCGTGACTGGCACTTGGAGGTTAAGTGGATGCCACAGGGTAACTCAAACAGCAAAATTTTTAGGCACCTGAATTGATCCCTTAGGGTTGAGTCAGTTTAAAATTAGCAGACCTGAAATACAGATGTCTGCATGGGCTGGAGCAGTGAATTAGGCATAGGGGTCTGGCCACTTGTGCTGTTTTTGGCTGGGATAGAGTTAATTTTCTTCACGGTAGCTGGTGTTTTGGGGCTATGTTTTGGGTTTGTGCTGGAAAGAGTGTTGATAATACAGGGATGTTTTTGTTATTGCTGATCAGGGATTACACAACACCAAGGTCTTTTCTGCTCCTCACCCCTGGAATGAGGAGACTGAGCATGCACAGGGAGTTGGGAAGGGAGCTCAGATGGGACAGATGACCCCAAATGACCTAGGGAATATCCCAGACTGTATGTCATCATGTCCAGTACATAAAGCTGGGGAAAAAGAATGTTTGGAATTACAGCGTTTGAATTCCCAGGTAACCACTGCGTGTGATGGAGCTCTGCTTTCTTGGGCATGGCCCAACACTTGCCTGTCCACGGGAAGTGATGAATTAACTCCTTGCTTGCCTTGTCTGTGTGTGTTGTGCTTTGTTTACCTAGTAAACTGTCTTTATCTAAACCCCCACATTTTCGCACTTTTACTTTTTCCATTCTCTCCCCCACCCCACTGGGGTGGGGCTTAGTTTTGAACTGGGGTTAAACCACGGTAACACCCTAAAATACCAGTCATTTTCAAAAGTGGATGTGAA
>JAWWLV010000121.1:108801442-108815702 GCA_035041135.1 Platyrinchus mystaceus | reverse complement strand
CTAGTAAACTGTCTTTATCTAAACCCCCACATTTTCGCACTTTTACTTTTTCCATTCTCTCCCCCACCCCACTGGGGGGAAACCAGTGAGCAGCTGTGTGGGGCTTAGTTTTGAACTGGGGTTAAACCACGGTAACACCCTAAAATACCAGTCATTTTCAAAAGTGGATGTGAACAGGACTTCTGGAAAACTTGTGCCCCAACGAAGCAGCCTATGAAGGTGAGTAGGACACTTCAAGACATCTCAGGGGCATGACATATCTGTGCTTATGTAGGTGAATTTTACCCAAGGCATTTTATTCAAGGAAAGGCTGCATAGACTGCATTAACTAGAGGTCTAATGTCACTTTAGGCACTAAATCAGACCTCCAGCTCCCTCTTGAGAAGGAACAGGTCTTGTGTAGGCCCTGTGTCAGCCGCTGGTACCCCTTTGTCCTCTTGAATACTGCTAAATGTCTTCATTTGAGGAACTCAGCTGAATCTGAGATCTCCACTGACTTCAACAGAAGCTCATAGCTTGCCTCAGGTATTGACATCTACATGGCAGCATCTAAACTGAGGTGTTTTGTGGCACACATTGACTGCCTGAACACAAATATCTCATGTCACTGAGACACTTGGGCTGTTTCACCTGCCCTGCAGCTGCTGTGGGCTCATAGGTGTATCCCTGCACTGCAGACACCTGGATACAGACGCCCACATGTGGGTATCCATCACCACTAGGGACATCATAGGATATTCAAGGAATCTGCATGGGAGTGAGTGGCATGCCATGGTGTTTGTAGGAAAACCATATCCTTTCTTAGCATCAACTCGAATTGGAATGTCAGGCAATAATACTACATACCTAGACTTTGCCAGCTGAATCAAGCCACTGTCTTATAGGAAAGTAACTCGTTTAAACATAGAGTCACCTGATATGTCCTAGAGTATTCAGGATGTCCATATGAAGACACTGTGCCATTCCAGGAAATCTCACATGATGTGAGACGCTTCTGTTTAGGCAACTGAGTCAAGCGCTATGTCTCTGAAGTTGATTCCCACCCTAAATGTCAGTTTTATCTACCTTAATACTCTGATAATGTTCACAAATGTATCTGCATGCTTTAAGCTAATATTTAGATGCTAGTTAATTAAACCCAGGTTTTTAATCAAGAACTTTCTTAATTTCCTCTTTATGAGTGTTAATATGATTTTGTAAATCATTCATTTTTATCAGTGCCATGCCAATGCTGAGGCTTTTCAAAACACTTCTTGTCAAAAGAGTTTAGGTACATGGAGCAGTGTAGCCCATGATAAGATTCACACAGAAAGCTATTCCATTATGAATTCTTTTCTGCAAGAATTTTAAGCCTGCAGGCTGCACTTATAGATAAAAGAGAATCTTGGAAGTGAGTAGCATCTAATTTGAAGTATCCTTTTATTTTGTTCTAATAGCATTGTTTTAACAGATTTCTCATTTTTATGGGATCTTTGTGAACAAATACTTATAAATTCACGAGCTTTTTTCTCTCCTTAAATTACAAAACAGAAAAAAAACCAGGTTTAATTCAAATTACATTTTCTGATGGAAAACTGTCTGAAAAACAGCATGAAAAAAAACCCCATCTTTATCAAAGTTTTCATCCATTCAACTGTTTACAAATTTGCATTGCCATGTTTTCTTTAGAAACACAAAGTATAGTACATTTTGCCCCAGAAGGGAATACAATGACTGATGGTCTCCATCAAGGTTTTGTTGGCTCTGTGTATAAAGCCCAAATTTCACATTATGCTGCACTTGTGGTTATTGAACCTCTGACAGCTGTAACTGTGGAATAGAAGTGGGCGATCTGAGTCTGAACAGGTTGTACAACATTTGCTGGGTAATATATTATTCAAATTATGTGATTCCTGAGCAGTCTTAAAAACTGTCAGTGGACAAGACTGGGTATCAGAGGAATTAAACATGTTTTACTCAGTTCTCTGCTGTACTAAAACATCCTACTTAGCTGAGGTGGCCTTGTTGCTTCACAAGTTAATTTACTTAGAGCTAGTTTGAATATATCTACAGAGCACTGCATTTTGTAGCAACACCTAAGTTGGAGCAAATAACTCTTAGTGTTCATCTTACCAGACAATACACAAACTAATTTTGCAAGCAATGCAACCAGGACATTTTGTTTTTCTGGCTCTTTCTAGGTGATATTTAAGATCTAATTTTCAAAAAAAAGCTTGAAAACATTTCAGAACTCGAGAAGTCTCTCATGTGTCATATTATCATGTGCATACCGGTAAATATGCCCTGATAATATCTAAAGATTAAAAGTATTTCCATCAACTGGAGTTGAAAAAGGTTTGGGGTAAATTAAAGGAAATATACTGGTGCAAGAGACAGATGGAAAACTGTTAAACTCTTAAAGCTGGCCTCATGATTTTAAATTATTGCATTCATGCTAAAATAAAGTGTCTTCAAAGGATAAGACATCTGTTTCATACTGGCAAATACATCTGCTCAGCAAACCATGTCCTTAAGTCAAGGGACTTGAAATCTATGTGAAAATCATTCAGTATTTGAGGAATGATGCAGAAACAGTTACTATGAATATAAAATATTTCTAAACCTTGTCCACAAAGTGATTTCACTAACACATACCTCAAAGAGAGGTATAAACATAATAATCACAATTACCATCTCTAACTTCCCGTATAACATTGGACACAGGATCTTAGGATCTGATTATCTGCATGAAGTAATATATTGGAACAACCTGGTCTAGTGAAAATGTCCTTGTCCCTGTCAAGGGCTTTGGAATTAGATGATCTTTAAGGTCCACTCCAATCCAAACCATTCTGTGATTTTGTCATTTAGTTGATACTAATGCTTATATTTTAGTATTCAAAGCTTTTGTTTTGCAAAATATTATAATTCATAAGGAATATTCTCTGCTTTTCCCCTTAATACGAGTAAATTCTGTTATTTCTACTTGTCTAGCTTGAGTTCTAGGTGTTGCATCCTCTTAAACATTCCTCCATTGTAATGAAGTCATGAAGCCATGAAAAATAGTCTCTATTTGTAGGTATTAGAGACAGTGAACAAATCACTGCTAAATTCCTTTGAAATTAGCTAATAGAAAAGCTTATGTTTCTCCCAGAGTGACCAAGCTCACACATCTGTAGCATTCAGTAGATATTATGGGTGGTTTTTTAATTCTGTGATGTATATGATTCAATTTTTTTATTGTTTTTGTTTAAGAAAGAGCTGCTTGAATTTAACTATCAGACCTGACATGCAGATAAATAAAAATAAAAGCTGTGGTATGAACCTCCACTGTAGCTCTCTATATGGCTTCTTTGACATCAAAATAGGAACCACGTAGCAGTATGCAGGCAGACTAAAGCCTTCACCTGTACACTGGTTTGTTGAGAGTAAGGGTTTCTTTAAGGCCAGTGACTGTGAGGTAGGTGCTGAACTACAGGTTCCCTACTTAAGTAACTTGTTCATCTGCCCATACCTCACAGGCCAGCACTGCAAGTCTCTAATAAAACCACTGGGCTTTAACTAAACCCTTCACAGTGTAAATACTTGCCTTGTCCAGGAGTTATTCCACGTCTAATACGCAATTAGTAATAAAAGAAAAATAAAATGACTGGGCAGAATCCTCATCCTGCAGCATGTTTCTCCCTGCAGCAAATCCACATGATGGTAGTTCTTGCAGAGGGCTGATAATGCAGCAGCAACAAAGTAATGTCAAGTAGCACTTCCACTGAGAGCAGAAAATCCCATATAGATGGATCTATAGATGGGTCCTCACTGCCTTAATGAAAGATTATATATATATATAATTTTTTATACTCAGTTCCTACCAGCATATCTGATCAAAATGATTTTACAGTAGTTAAATATAGAGGATGCTTTCTTTCTTCTGGAAAGAATCAATGCCAGGAAATAATAGAAGGAGTAAGGTGGCAAGACAAAAAAGTCTTTGCACAGACCTTCCAGAATGTGCTGAAGTGCTGATTAAGAGAAACACTTAAGCTTTACTTGATTCCTTCTTTGAGATAAAGGGGTCTGATCAAGAGCTGTAAGTATACCCAGAAGGCCAAACTGAACACTCTGCTGAATGGATTGCCATGAAAACTTTAATTTGCAGAGAATCCTGATAGTTTTATAAAAGGTAGACTTGGAGGGAGTGTTTGGTTTGCTGTCTTTACAATCACAAAATGGTTTGGGGTGGAAGGAACCTTAAAGATCATGCAGTTCCAACCCCCTGCCATGGGCAAGCACACCTTCCACAATCCCAGGTTGCTCCAAACCCCGTCCAACCTGTCCTTGAACACTTCCCGGGATGGGGCAGCCACAGCTTCTCTGGGCAACCTGTGCCAGGGCCTCAGCACCCTCACAGCAGAGAATTTCTTCCTAATATCTAATCCAAACCTATTCTTTTACAATTTAAAGCCATTTTAGATATTTCCTCCATTTCAATTCCTGTTTCTTTTGTATAGAAGTCAGGAAAAGATGGAAACACCACGATGGCATCAGTAGTATTGCCATGGACTAATAGATTTCTAGAGATGATCTTCAGTTTAGAAGTGAGCTACAGAGAAGCCTCAAGGATGTGACAAATGGTCAGCAATGAAGAAAAAATGGCAAAGCAGAGGTTAAAATAATTAATTAGTTACAGTACAAGGTAAGAGGGAAAAGTCCATACATTTAAAAAGTGTAGACAACCAGTCCTCAAAGTTTAACTGAGTTATGATCATGAATACGGGTGTAAAGTACGAGAAAGGATGAATTAAAACATTGATGCAGACTATGAATTTTGGAGTCTTTGGGATCAGTCTCCCTGGAAATAAGTGTTACACGTTTTTCTCTATGGGACATACATATAGGTAGCAGTGACAGCAGAACAATTTTTTTTGCTGTGCCATCCTGGGGAGACTGGAAAAAATCCTGACAGGTACAACTGCAATTTTTTTAAAACCTTGTTGCCTCCTTGTCATGCCAGTTTCTCCCCACCTTGTAACCATTCACCTCCTGTCTTCTCTTAGCAATCATGCACTAGAATCACACCTATGGCTCCTTGTTGTAAGAAATAAAGCTATGCCTTGTATGTGGGGTAGTTGTTTCCAACATCTCTGGCTGCTTTTCGCTCTTTTCTTCTGCCCTCTGCGCCTTAGAAGTAAAAGAGAATGTTCAGGAAAAGCCCGTGTGAAGCTAACTCTGCTTTTAGAAGACCCAAGACAAGTTTTGCCAGGAGTTTGAAGGGAACAAAGGTAAGCTGTATAAGCTATTTTGAAAATCCCACCCACAGGTGCACCAGACAAAGTAGCAAAACGTGAAACCTCCTTCAGAAGAGTTAAATCTGCCATGTTGGAGATGTCAGGCCAAATCTTCAGTAAGTGTAAATCAGCACTGACACTAAACACATTTATGATCCACTCCAGTACCTTCCTTGACCTCTGCAACAAACTTTCTATGCTTTCTCTGTAGGAAGCTTCAGCTGGGACCCAGCTAACTGTAAGTGCTCACAACATTAATTCCCCTCTTTCTTTCTCAAAACAGGAGCAAATAGTCTTATAAAATCTTAAGCAATTACTATTTTATTCTTCAAATATAATATGAAAGCTTGACGTTGCTACAAAGATCAGAAAATGCAGTGCATTGCTTAGGTCACACAGATGACAGCTGGAATTGTTTCTCTGCCCCCATCCTAACCTTCCTCCATCATCTCTAAAAAAAAAAAAAAGAGTGAATCTTACCTTCCAACCCATTAATTTAGCTGTGTCCTTTCCCCATCACCTTAATTCATTTAAATGTTTATTTTCTATCTTACCCAAAAGCCTGGGGTCCATGGTCACTTCTGTATGTCTCAGCAGTGTCTAGCAGAAGGAGATATTTCCTTTGCAGAAATTTTTGTAGTTGTCAGCATCACTTTTCAACCTAATAAAATAGAAAACTCTTCAATCAGAGATGAGCCAGAGAAGTGATCCTGCTCAGCCCTAGGCCCATGCTCTGATTTCATTTTACATCCACAAGCCCTACCAGGCATTTCTAGAAATGCTTTAAGAATATAAATTTAAGAAATGAGAAAAAAGCCCTCCCTGCTTATGCTGTCCTCCCCTAATAACTTCTGAGGGAGCCTTTCCTAATGCACTGTGCTTCCCTGACTATCAGGATAATGAAGTGGGAATCTGTTCACCAAAGGAAACTCGGTCCAAATATTTCAACAAAAAGAGTTATTGGAGATTCTGCTGGCATGTGCAAATTACAGAATAAGCTGGATACTTGGCACTCTTCTGCTGACTGTAATTTGCTGCATTTGACTAGTCTGCTGTTTGCTTCCCCATAACCCCTGGGACACCTCTGGCTAAAACACTGCTTGTAACCTGGATTTCTATTTTATTAACCTTCTCCTTTATCTAATGACAGTCTGTCATGTTCTGGGATGCCAGAACAATGTTTGCCTGATAAGATGTCTCCTGGGAAAACAGGCAGTTATAAGGGACAAAAGCATGCAGAAATGGCCAGCTTCAGCAAAAACTGCCACTCTGTGAACCTGCCTTAATTAATATGTGCTCTACTCTTGGTGCATTTGTACTGCCACAAATGTCATTATTTTCAGTTTATTAAGGATGCCTGCAAAGAGAGGAGAGTTATTCTGGAAGCCCGATCTCTTGTATGTCTTCCACATTGACGGTATGAAAAATAAAATGTTCTTGGGGGAGGAGGAAGAATAAGCAAAGAAAAACTTTACTATGAAACTGCAGCTCTGAGTTACATTTTTTCACTTGGACACATTACATGGAAATATTCTAGTAACAGAACCCTGCTATGAGCAATCCATCTTCATTGTGCATATTTAACATGCATGGAGAGAACAAGAGCTTGTGATTTTTTCCTCTGACTTCCTCATTTCATTTCCCTCCATTAACTCTTTTACAACTCCCTGTAGCACCAAAGTGAAGCACCAGTTATTCGTGGTACATTCTTTTTCTGTCTTCTCAGCCACCCCTGTGCTTCTTGCTCCTGGAAAAGAGATTTTCCTGACCAATAAATAATCTTTCTGATTACAGCAATTTTAAATGCAGGTGTGAAATGCAGAGAAAATGTCATGTATTTCAACTTAGATATTTTCCATTTCAGTGACTAGGCCAAATTTTGATCCCTAACTCATACATAAATCTGTGTCTCATTCCTTTTTGCATCTGAGTTTTTGAGAGTTTAACATGGACCATGTACTGTCCTGGGAGAATACCTTTAGGAAATCAAAGGGCAATTTATTTAGTGAATATATGACCATCATCACTGTAATAGGCAGTTTCCTATTGATTAAAATATGAAAATGTCTTATGTCCTACTTGCCTTGTCATCGTGTGGATTCCCAGGAGTTCACAGCAATAAGACCAGCTATGTTATGTCATAGTTCACATGTCCATACCTTTTGTGATTTTTTTAATATCTCTTTTGACTGACACCACATGGTAAGGGAACTGATGAAAGTTACTTTCATCCTCTTCACAGTATGTATAATCACAACTTTTGGCTCCAAAGTATCATTAACTTCATATACTGAACAATTTTTTTTTACTCTTGCAGGAAACAGCCATCTGTAGTAGCCCAGATCATGTATTATTCTCCCAGTGATGAAAAGCATGGAGCTTTTAATGAAAATCCAAAGCCACTGCACACAGGCAGATAATCACAGACAGTGAATGCTGGGTAGGATGCATGAGCACCATGAAAAATATGGTGCAGAGTCAGCTCATTACATGCTCATTGTCATCCATCATGCCAAGTTAAACAATTTGCATGTGTGATTTGTAAAACCTTCTTAAAAAACCAAGCATAAAGTTTCCAATTAGAAGTTTCCATGAGAGTTAGTGGGAAAAACTAAAGGTGACAAACACATCAGCGCTAGGGGTACCCCGCTAGGATGCACATATCAAGAACACACATACCAGTTAACTGAACATTAATTTTTTTCCATCTAAGTTTTACGAACTTTTTGTTAACTCTGGGATGTGCTTATTTGTTGTTTGCATGAGTTTCTGGTGTTGGATTTTGATTTGTTTTGGTTTTTAGGTTTTGTTTTTTCAATCAAGCAAAATATTAAGCCAGAAACAGATTGTGAAATCTGTGAAATATAAAAATTTAATTTCATGTCTTCTTCTTTCTCCTTTTTATGATCATCATGTCTTTATCACTATATGACCTCCATGCTCAGTAGACTCTGTATGCATATCTATAACATCTCTAATTAAGCAAAACCAATGCCATATCAGTCAGAAACCTTCCAGGTAGATGGATAAAGTGGTGTTAGCTCTAGTCCAAGAGTACTGCTCCCTTGGAGGCATATTGATTAGATTTTACAGCTCATTACTTAAAATCAAGAGAAATATAATGTTCAAGTAAACTGTTTGCAGCTTAATTTCTCTACATAATTAATTATTTGTCCCCAAGAAGGGCAGACCCTTCTTGCTACATGTTCTTTTCATTACTATTTAAACTATTTATTGAGGGAGTGTACATGGGAAGCTCAGCTAATTGTAAACAGCTGAAACCTAATGTGACTTTGATAATAGTAAGGCTTAGTGGCAGAGTGATGGCATTTGTTTTTAACTGGAACTAAACTCTATCATCCTATTTTAATTCGTGGGATAAATTAAATGTCGATCTGAGTGCCTGCATCTGTTACAACAGCCTATATTCAATGAAGGTAACTGAGAAAAACAGTCAGAAAAGAACATTATGCTTCTCCAGGCTTGTGTTTGGAATTACCATCCCTCTAATTGTTTAGAAATTCTCGATATGGTTAAGAGACAGAACTGGTACCATAGGGGGAGGCATCTCTGCCTACCTATGGCCTCATGATACAGGAGCCACTTATGTTTTCTTGAGAGATGGAAATTGGCTGTGATCTGGGGAAAAAACAATTTCTAATTGCCTGAGAAAGCTGCCAGGTGAAGGAGGGACATCTGATGGCAGGATAAGGAGACCTGACACCAGTGCGTCTGGCTCTCAACCTGCCACTGAGCAGAGCCCAACAGTAAACTATTTACTTAAACTATTCTCATTTCAATTTTCAAATCCTGCTAAGTGTGAAACAGCATTAGGTTTGCAACAAAGGAAGTGTCAAACTGCTAATGTTCATAGTTAGATGTACACAAGGATGCAAATACACCTCTAAAAGAAGGTTTTCACTGTGCTGTCCTGGGCAGCTCAGGCACCAGGTATCCATGAAAAATAAAATCTACCTTTCAGCACTCCTAGTTGCCTGTGCAAATGGACTGAAAAACATAATGACAGACTCTAGACCTTGCACAGAACTTTTTCCTTTAGGATCTTTGCAGCTAAATAAAAGAAGAAAATGCTGTGTAGGCAGGAAACTAGGTGTTGTTGCTGGACAGTTCCCACATATTTTTGTGTTTCAACTTTGAAGGCAAACATCATGATATTCCTCTTTAGGAGAAGTCATGTCTCTATAATCAGTAGGCAAACATCAGCATGCTAGGACACTTTCTAATATCTCATTAAAAAAAAAAAAAAAAAAAAAAAAAAAAAAAAAGAAGAAGAAGGGAAGTATACTGTATTTCCAAACAAGAAATCAAAAGAACACAAATCAGGACAAACCATCCATGAACTTGGAAGGAACAATGATGAAACTATATTTTCTAATGAAACCTGCAGCAAGGCTAATTCAGGTAAGAAATTACTAGAAAGCCTCCTCATCACACAGAAAGCTCAGTCAGTAGATTGGATAAGATTGCAGAAAGGCAGGTGCATGCACCTTCATTAAAAAAGGCAGCTGTAGTACAAATCTGTAAATTTACTAATAGGGCCACAAGACAGCTGAACATGAGCAGACACCTCACACTGCTGAGCAGGGACAGACACAAGCACATTCTTATAATTAGGGGTGTTCTTGCAGCATTTGGTTCTGCTGGGACATACTCACAGCTTTCATTATAAACTTGTGTTGCAGAGATGAAGCTAAAATCATGGACAGTTAAGGGAAAAGCTTTGTTAGTGATGGCAAAGGTAAAGTAGGAACAGTAGCATTAATGGGCACTGGGTTTTATTTCTGTCTACTCTGGTTCTGGGTTTGGTCATCTGTTGGGAGATTTATTAGGTATTGTGTCTCCTGCACAACCCCCAGCCTCAGCCCAGTGATTTCTTACTTATTTCTGTTCTAAGATTTAAGACCAAATGTGACAGCCATAGTCTCTTTGTTCACAACTGCATAAGCAGGCTCATGACAACTTAGGAAATAAGAAAAATAGGTACTTTTCCTATGACTGTAAGAATATAAAATATAATTTTTTCTTTGTTGTAAATTTCCATAACCGAGATCTCAAGAATCAGAGCTGACTGACAGGGACATTTTTTTTTTACCAATGTGAGGACAGAGTGTCCATTCTGGCCATAAACATATTCATCAGCTTTTGCTGAAGGACAAAAGAGTTGCCACAAATTTGGGTTCAAAAATTAGTGAAGTACTAAAATTCTGAATCATCACATGTTTATCAGATAATTGTATCACTACTACTTGTGAATCAAAAAGAGAGGGAAGTCCCTGAGGGAGCATTTGTGTTACTCATCTGGCCCCATTCCTCTGTTGTATCAGTAGCAAGGTCTTGGTGACCTCCCATTCCTGCCCTCAGATTAAGCCTTCAGTGTCTTGTAATCATTTCTGCTGTTCATGTGTCATCCAAGACTTGTGAGACCCCACCTGCAGTGCATCGAGCTCTGGGGTCCCCAGCACATGGACCTGGTGGAGCGAGTCCAGAGGCCACCAAGTTGATTGAAGGGATGGAGCACCTCTGCTATGGGGAAAAGCTGAGAGAACTGGGATTGTTCAGACTGGAGGAGAGAAGGCTTTGGGGTCACCTAATTGCAGCCTTCCAGTACCTGAAGGAAGCCTACAAGAAAGGCGGAGAGAGATTGTTTACAAGGGCATGTACTGACAGGAGAAGGGACAATGGCTTCAAACTGACAGAGAGTAGGCTTAGATTATACATCAGGAAGAAATTCTTTCCTGTGAAGGTGGTGAGGCCCTGATACAGGCTGCCCAGAGAAGCTGTGGCTGCCCCATCCCTGGAAGTGTTCAAGGCCAGATTGGATGAGGCTTTGAACAACCTGGTGTAATGCAAGGTGTCCCTGCCCATGGCAGGGTAGTATGAACTAGGTGATCTTTAAGGTCCTTTCCAATTCAAAACATTCTGTGATTCTATGATTCTATGAAGGTGACAATCCATCAAATGTGTGCACACTACAAACTCTATGGACTGTGCCTGTGCTCCTCACAACAACATTAGGATGATGGTCCCCTGTCTGTTTTCATTAGCACTCCTTTCACAAGTGCCAAGCAGCCCTGCAATCCTTGGTTTCCAGAAAAAAAACAAGGAAAAGTTCCTTCTTCCAATGTTCAAACACTATTGTAAACCAGAGGCAAAAAAGTGCTTTACAGGTCTTGGAGCATCAGAAAAAGCCTGGAGGAAATTTAGTTCACAGTATAAAATGACATATTTCTCCATGAATAAGTATATATATTTAAAAACAAATATAAATATTGGACTAATAATAGCATTATTCTTTTGAAATTAAAGCATGAATGACTTGGGCTCACCTATGCAGAAGCAGAAGAAGAGTTTAAATTCACACAGGTTTCCTTTTGTGCCTAAGTCTATAAGATGCATATTGTCTTTTACATTATGTGTTTGTGTGTCTATCTGTATACACATAAAAGAAATACATTTTAATAACAAGAAAAAAAGCCCTTTCATAATTAGAAGTACTTAAAGGGAATTGATGATTCTGTTTCTTTGATAAACTACAGACTGACCCAACAAGACTTGCTGTAGCCATGTTGTTGCTCTATTACTGTGAACTACTTGATTTGTACATGTGAAAAAGCAATTTATCTGAGGTGGCCTGGACTTTCTACTTCAAAGGTGTTATTCATCTAAATTCCTGTAAATAGATTTTGAAGTATCTCAGGCTCTGAGTAGCTTTACAGTGTTATTACTTGCACACAGATGAACTGAAAGGTAATGCCACTTTTCTCATAGGTGTTAAATTTGACTGTGACTGTGCCTGACTCAAAGGGTAGTTTAGCAACTGAATGATTATGAAAAATAATAGAACTGACTTCCAGAGCACTCTCAGTTGTGATTTGAGTTCAACCAACTGACCAGAAGGAGTTAGATGACAGTTTAATTTCAGGAGAACAGATGTTACAGCACAAAACTATTACCAGAACTTACAGCAACAAGATTCATCTGAAAAAGGTGAAGGACTTAATGGATTTGGAACCTGTAATACCGCTGGGTCAAGCCAAAAGTGGCCTGAGGAGAAGCTTGTGCTGTCATGGGCAATAGGAGACTTTGATCTCCAGGGCTGTATCAATCTTCAATCAGCACTGAATTAACAAGAACAATTCAGAAGCAAAGTCAAGGCTTCTGGGCTCTTATCACAGCCAGTCCTCCGTGACCTTCACAAATAAATCTAGGCTGGAAAAAAATAGTTCTGTAACAAATGCTACACAAGGAAGAGTGATGCAATAGCTAATCTTTAGAGGACAGCACAAGTCTGTAGTTCCTGATGAAAGGGAATCCAATCAAAAATAGCCAAGGGACACCCGATGGAGGAGATGGGCAGTTGATGACCTCAGCAGCTCTTGACAGTAAATGTCATTGTTTGCCAACAAGAGAGATCAAATGTCCCTGATAAGTTCCTTTGGAGTATTGCTTGCAGTTCTCAATCAGGACCCTACTTTCCCTACATTTACTGTGGTTCACTGAGGCTGTTGCTGCCGTTCAGAAGGAGTGCAGGTCTGTGGTGTAAGCACACACCACTTTGCCTGGGTTTCATTCCTGCTGAACTTTAGCTCATGAATAGGCTGGAAACTGTTCCTACATTTGTCTGTGACATCGACAAATAATCCCCATGGACAAAACCCCTTTGGATGCTTCCATTCTAATTCTTCTTCATAAATAATGTGAGATTGGAAGATGTTTACAGATTCCTTTTTTGTTTTCTTTTGCCCACCATCTATGACAAGGGCTATTACAAGACATGAGAGTGTCCAGCCTGCCTACTCTATGACTACATTAAAAGTTTTCACTGTCCATAATTTTGTCCTTTCTTGAAACAAAGTCTAAATGAAATTCCATGGCAGCTCTCCCTGGCAGCTGCAATTGTCTCACAATTTCTTTCATTTATGGTCAGCTTCCCATGCTGCAGTTCCTGGTGTCAAATGCTTTGATCCATCCCAGCTGGCATGCAGCCACATGGGAAACAGTAACATCTCTGCTGTGTCTAGGCTGGTCAGCAATATGCTGTGTAGTTCTCAGAGAGATTTTCCCTGTTTAAGAGTGGTGGGAGGTAATCAGGCATCTTCCCCTCTTGAGTAGTGAAGTGGTCTGCTGTGCTTTTCCTCCTCCACAAAGGTGGGGTTTTTTCTGGGATGGTGCTGACATCAGTCCAGATCAGGCTGTTTGACTCTCTAAGTAGACTCAGTCTGGACATCACTGCAGCACTGCATCAGATTCATGACAGTGAATTCTCCTGCACAAACACTGTGTACACTGACTTTAAAAAAATAATGATAAAAAAAAGGATTATATAGGATAATAGAGACCTTGGCAGCTGCTACCTAGTGTCAGGGCTGGAGAGACCTTAATCAACCCCTTAGCCTGCTGTGATAAACATTGCTACTCTCCAGCTTCACCTGATGGATTTCTCTGTGGTCAGCCACTGCACACAAAATGTTTGAAAACATAAGGCACCAAAGTAAATCAGTCCTGCCCCAAACAGGAACATCTACCAGGTGAAAATTGCACTTGAAATAAACTGATTTTCCTCTCCTGCAAATTTTTAAAAGTGCTGTTAAATGTTTTAGTGATGCTAATAAATGATGCTTAAGGCACTTCGGAGAGAATAGCAATCTCCACTGCTATACTAATAATGCATACTTTTAATCTCTTCTACAGCAGTACATGAGAAAGCAAAGACAAGTTTCTCTTTGCTCAGGGCTTCAGTTAGAGTTGTAATATTGTTAGATAAAATGTTGAACAGGGTAGAGTCTAATTATTATTATCCTCAAACAGTTACACGTCATGTGCTGATATCCCCAATAAATTAGGATATTATAGCAATAATGTACGTGGCCAGTCTTTGCGAACGAAGATCTGGGAAAGGTATTTTTACCTTTCAAGCCTGCGCAATGGATTTTTTAGGTGAGACACAGCCTGGGCTGAACTGAGCCCACCCTTTAATC
>JAWWLV010000121.1:108767337-108801342 GCA_035041135.1 Platyrinchus mystaceus | reverse complement strand
TTCTCTTAGATGGATGGCCTTAGGGGCTGACGAGCTCCATCTACCCGGGGGATTATCCCTGAAGCAGGACCGGGAATCGAACCTGTGACCTCAGCGCTGAGAGGGCAGCATCTTAACCACTAGACCACCAGGGGTCCCCATTATAGCAATAACAATCCAAGTAAAAGTGTTGCGTTCATTCACTTCCAATCTTTGAGCATTTGTAGGTCACATTTTTTGGGTTTTCTATGTAACCATGAAAACTGAAGCATTTTTTTGTCATCACCGGATTCCAGAAACTGAAGCCATAACCAAGCCAGGCAATATTTTGAAACTCATGCTGGCAACATCATGCGCTATTCAAGGGGCAATAGTTTTTAACTGAAAGAAGGCAGGTTTAGATTAGTTGTTAGGAAGAAATTCTATACTCAGAGTGGCAAAGCCTTGGAACAGGTTGCCCAGAGAGGTTGTGGATGTCCCATCCCTGAAAGTGTTCAAGACCAGGTTGGGTGGGGCTTTGAGCAATCTGATCTGGTAAATGGCATCCTTGCTTCTGGAGGGGGGTTGGGACAAAATGACCTTCAAGGTCCCTTCCAACCCAAACCATTCTATAATTCTATCCCTGTGTAGACTGACTCAAGAGTCAGAACTATTAGAATGAATGAAAGTGCTGACGTATAAACTTAGTTGCAGAAGAAAGTCCAGTTTGCTTGCAAAACTGTAGGTTTAGATGATGACATTTGAAACAAATCAACTAAATCAATGCAATGGATGAATAAGATGGTAACTAAGTCATTCAGGAATAATAAATAAAGATAGGAAATCAAACATTTGTTTCATTCAGTTTGATATTGTAGATATGACAACACCAATCCAGTAAATACAGTCTACTGCATGATGCCATTCTTTGCAATTCTGTCCTACATGGACCTGTTTAATGTGAATGGTTAAAACTAGACCTTTACCTTACCACTACAGATGCTTTACACCACTGGACAGTGAATGAATGTAGACCAGCCATCAAGGCATAACATTATAATCTTCCATGTATGTACAAAATACTTTAAGCTGCCTGAATGTACTTGTCAGGATCTGTGAGACAGGTGACAGAGCAGAGAAATCAATTAATCTTACCAAACTTCTTTAAAAGGTAGTTGTTAGCTGCAGATTCCTCTCTGTGTGCTGGTTGGAGGTGAAACAGATCAATCCACTGCCAGTCATCTCTCCTGAGCCAGGGTTGGTTGTCAGACCAGAGTAGAATAGAAACTGATCTTCCAGAACCATGAGAATTTCAATGCTGTAAGAATTTTTTCAGTCACAAATCAAGCCAATCTCTTGAACATGACTCTGAACTCAGGGTCTTGAGAATGCTGGAAAAGACCCAGGCAGAAGGTTTCACACAGTTTTTGCTCCTTGGTGGGGGTTACATAAAGAAAAAAATTAATTCTCTTCCCAAGAGGGAACTATACCTTTTAGAAAACTTTGAAGACAAAATTAATATTTCTGGATTTTTAGTTTGCTTTTTTTTCCTCTTTGTGTTTCTGGTTTTGGTTGGGGTTTGATTTGATTTGATTTTGTTTTGTTTTCCAGCAGGGAAATTGTCAAAACAGTATCTACGACAGGTTTGATGCTTGAAAAAAATCACATTTTTTTAAAAAAAGAAAACATTTTCTCCAAAATTTCCTATCCATCTTTAGTCTACTTCTACTCTAACATCAAAGAAGAAATCTGAATCATATCTAAAGCTGAATCCCAGCTGTTAGTAGTTAATGTATTCTGTGACCCAAGGATCAATGCCATGTCTTTCTATTGTGCAATAGAAATGCTCTGGGTTTATTTGGAAGTATTCTCTGTCCTCTTGCTCTCAAAAGAGCATTCTCCTCCTTATACTTTGCAATATCTACATGCTGGTATGTTCTGACCACACAACATGTTCATCTTATCCCACTCAGCTGCATTATGTCGGGACACCATTAAATATTTACCTTCTGCAGCATAATGCAGCACTTAAACGCTAAACTTGCCATTTCTGTCAGACAAACATAAACTATAGCAGGGCTTATAAAGTTATAAGTTCCAGATGGTGATGAATAAGTAATGTTGCACCCTGGGCCTAATTGCTCCAAGTTTCTAGATACCTGCAAACCATCAATTATACATTACAAGTGCTGCTCCTTAATTGTTTCTTGCTGGCACTTCAAAAGAAAATGTAGCACAACAATGGCACTGTACTTGCAGGGAATTTCTCTTTGAAAACTATTTCTTTACCATTACTAGATTTTTGAACTGTTCTTTGGCTCTGAATGAAGTTTACAAAACTGGCATTGAAAAATTCCCTGAAGAGAAAAAAATGGGAGTCCTCATTGCCTGTTTTATGATAAAAATGGGAATTTACTTGCTTCATGGCACTCATTGTGCCTAATATATAATCCAATAAGAGTCTGAGCACTGTTCTTGCCTTATTAGTGACTTTAAGAGGCTGATCTAATTAACTTAGAATTTTATCCTAAGTCCGTCTCCACCAGAAGCAGAAAAAATTGACTACTGAGTGTTCCATAGTCCACTGTACCCTTTCAGCTCTCACAAAAACATGTTCCCGGCCTGGCTGCAAGCTCAGCAGGAATTAGGTGCCCTCATCCTTCACAAATCAGCAGATCTGTCTTGCTTGGTGAGCTCCGTTGTATTTCTGCACCTCTTGACCCAGCTCTCTCCCATTGCAAATGCACCTCTCCAAAGAGCTGGTGGCACTTGGAGAAGACCTCCAGAGAGGATCATGCAAATTCTGCAGGTCAGACTGACCTCCAGCATCCTGGTTGTGCCTCCTCTCAGTGAGCACTGACCTAAAAAAACCCGGGCATGTCTTGGAGTTAGTATGAACAAGAAACTGCTCACAACAACAAGTTTGTGTACGGCCACACTCCTTAGAGATTGAGAAGTTTAATAGCTCAGAGAAAGGCTGTCGTGTGCCAGCTGGCCTCAGAAACAGAGAACAGAATCATAGAATCATAGAATAGTTTGGATTGTAAGGGACCTTTAGGTTATCTGGTCCAAACACATTTCAATGAACAGGGACATCTTCCACTAGACCAGGTTGCTCAGAGCCCTGTCCAACCTGACCTTGAATATTTCCAGGGATGGAGCATATACCATCTCTCTGTGCAACCTGTGCCACTGTTGTAAAAAACTTCTTGATTTAGTTATGAACATATTATGTGGACAAAGTTTAGTTTTAACTACAGCAAACGTTGGAAAACAACAAAACAAAATCATAATCTGAGGAACATAAAAGGTCCTCTCTGCTGAGAAAATAAATTCCACAGAGTTATTGAAATAAAGCATAGAATCAGAACAAAATACTTCACCTCCTGCTACCTTTGTCTTGCAAGATTTAATAACAGGAAAAATAAACACAATTTTAAAAATCACTCTGCTAGAATAAAATGCTATAGGGATTAAAATAGTGCAGCTAGAAGATACCTGCAGCCTAGACCTGCTGACTGATTGCATGGGTCAGTTCAAAGACTGATTTCTTCTCAAGGAATTCACTGATAAACTAGACCAAGGAAATACACCTACAGCACGGACATGTTTTGGTCCTCACATCAACATACTTGTCACTGTTGCATCTCTTGGATTCTACATAGTAACTGGGGAGCAAACATTTATTTCATTGATGTTTTCTACTGTTTGTTGTGCTAGTGAACACCTTTAGCATAAAGGTTTTGGTTTCTGGGTGAAGTCTAATATTCTCGTCAGAATATTAGACTTCTTAAATTCTAATGTCAGCACCGCCATCCTGTTTGCAGATAGTTTTTAGTGCTCCAAAACAGCACAGGAGCAGAATAGAAATATTTACATGTATTTGTGCAAATAACTGTAGATCCCTTAGTGTCTTCCCAGTTAATTTTGGCAGGAAAAACTGTACTTTCTTTAAGGAAAAAAACCTTAATTATTACTTAAATGATCCTCTACAAATACATAACATCTGTCCTGCATATGTAGGCAGATGTAAAATATTTTTATGTGTTGTTTTCTATTGGGATTTTGCATTTTACTGAAAGTGAATTCCTCCTCTCCCTCTCCCCCCTCCCCTCCCCTCCCCTCCTGCCTTTTTCCACTTGTACAGCAGACAACATGCAGTACTCTGCTGACTATTATATACCCATGGGAGGGACAAAACTATCTTTTTGTCAAAAGTTCTGTATATAGAGCAGATAAAACCAGGCACTCTGATTCATCTAATATAAATTTAGACAATCAGTATATACACAGCTACCTCTAGACTTTTCAGCTGACCAAAAATTTCCTAAATAGACAATCTTAAAGCATGATTCCTCCAATCTATTCTGTCTACTTCAGGACATATTCTTCCCAAAAATATGTAGCAATCTAAGTGTTAGTCATTTAATTAGTTGAATCTAGGACTGTGTGTCTCTTATTTGTTTCTCTAGTTGAGTAGAATAATTTTTATGTGTAGTCTCTGGCCCCACAGACGTTCATCAGACAGCACAGCCGCTCTGCTCTCTGCGTTGTGCACAGCAAACTCAAGACTTCACCTGTTCCTTATTTTATTTATTTCCTCTGACCCACCTGCTGGGGTTGCTTCTGCATAGGCTGTTCTTTCCTCTGTGAGTAGAAGTGCCTTGGCCTTTTTAAGCAATTTTGCAAGTATGTTGATCCATTGGTCAATGACTTGACCCTCTAGTTCTACTATCCCATTACAAAGGGTCAATTTAGGCTGCTCTGGGGAGATTTCATCTCTTGGCAATGTAGAAGACACACTGGGCTTCCTCCACCTCCTTTGGAACATGGATCCCAGCCAGTGACTTTGTCATCTATTGTACCATTGTGAATCCAGCTGCATATATATTCTTTATTGCAGTCTATTTGTCACTTCCCAACCTTGTAATTCAAGTGCTGCAGAGGCCAGGTGCCCTGTTTATCAAATAAACCAACAAACAAAAGAAAATAAAACAAATCGCAGTGAAAAAAAACCCATACATATGAAGACATTTATATTTTGTAGTAGACAAGGGGATATAAAAGAAGAGAATTGTTAGGGCTGAAGGAAGATTTTCTCTGCCATTTTAAGTTGCTGGAAATAGAAATAGACTCGAACTGTGCTCAGATGCACTATTTTCTACAATCATAGATTTTAGAGTTGGAAGAGGTGTAATAGGTTTATCTAATCCATCTCCTTGTCATACACCTGCATTGTTCTTTACTCTACATTCTCCAGTGCCTTTCCTGATTTAGCTTATAAAGTCTGTAAAGCTTAAAATAGCAGGTTAGAGACAACAAGTGAATAGTTAACTTGGGCTTATTCTGTCCCTGTACTTACATGCAGCACTAGTGCATTTGTTCTGTGAGACTGTGGCCTCTGTGTATTCTTCGCAGCTCCTTTGTGACATTGTACTTACTTTACAGCAGTAAAAATACAAAAAGTTTAAGCTGATTCCATATGTGAGACTTAAGCAGTTTGTCCCAGGGTTTTACATCTATTTTAAAGAATACATATTTCTGTCTGATTATATATTTCTGAGTTATTGTGAGTGTAAAATAACAATGCAGGAGGGGAATCCCATGGTAGAAGAAGCAGGGCTCGGGAAAAGTCTGGTTGCCAGCTAAGCAATATTGTAAAAAATTATTCATATTCCACACAACATGCAGCTGTTAGGGGCTCAGGGTCTGGGAGGTGGGAGAATTAAAAAGATAACTTGAAATGGTAAAAGGGAACTCCAGAAAGACAGGAAAGTTATCTATATAACAATGAACAAAGCAATTTCTGAGACCCTGGAGAGTTGCACATTAAACAATATACCATTTGTCAGGTAAAACACCTTGGGCTTGATACTGATCTCACCCTCTCAGATGTTCCAATGCTGCTTTTTCACTGACTCAGAGGAAGATGACCCTGATTTATACCATCACAGCTCAGAGAAAAGTTTGTCCCTTACACTGCAACAGAAGCAAGTTATTAATGAATTCTCTTGGAAGTCTAACCTTGTAGCCTCCAAAGATTCTAGATTTCATAGAGTTTAGGGGGTTATGAGTGAGAAAAAAATAACCTCAGAAAAACACCATATAATTAATTAATGTATTCTGACTTCTAACTGGATCCTGGATCTTCCTATTCCCTGGTATTCTTTCAATGTCAGAATGCTTTATGACTTTTTGACTTGCAAGCATTCTCTTGCATCATGTATTCACATCTTCCAGGTGTTTCATTTTCAGCTCAGGAATTCAGAAAGTTGCTGTTTCCAAGTTTGTTTTCAAACTGTCCTTATTTTTTCCCCCCAGGGAATCTCTGATACCTCTTTTCAAGAAAGAAAATGGAAGGGAAATCTCAGTAGGCTGCAACACAGAATCACAGGGATCACAGGATCACAGGGATTGATGGCTATTGCCCTCATCTTAAGGCACATGGATTGCAAGTTATCCATGCAGCCACGTGACAAGGGAATTACTATGACATAGTCGATGTGGGGGATGAGAAGATCCATTGAGATCCCCAAAATCATAGAATCATAGAATCACAGAATTACCTGGGGTGGAAGAGACCTTAAAGATCACCTCATATCAATCTCCTCTGCTGTGGGCAGGGACATCTTCCACTAGACCAGGTTACTTAGAGGCCCATCCAACCTGGCCTGGAATGCTTCTAGGGGTGGGGCAGCCACAGGTTCTCTGGGCAACTTGTTCCAGTTCCTCACCACCCTCACAATAAATATTTTTTTTCCCTAATATCTAATCCAAATCTACTCTCTTTCAGATGGAAGCCATTCCCCTTGTCCTGCACTCTATGCCCCTGTTAATAGATAAAATCCCTCAGCTTTACCCACGATGAGAATCTCCATCCTATGCGATCAGGGGCAGACTTTGCAAAGTCATTTCTTTCTGTATCATCACAATCTTTCAGTGGACATTCTGGTCTGCAAAACGTTGCTCTCTGCTTCCTCATAACCAACACTGCTGTCACCTATCAACCCTTGGGACACTAAAACGGCAAATGAAATTTTTCCCTCCTGAGGACCAGATCAGAACACTTGCAAGGATGCACATCAATCTGCATTAGTTCAAAAAACTATGTGAAAATGGCAAGAGTCTACTTTGGGTTCGCTTCTTGGCTGGCAGCTATGCTGTTCTCTTCATCACTTCCTCTTGATGGTGCACAGCATCACTAAAAGCAATATTTTTAAGGAGTTCTTCAGGGCACTGAAGAACACAATATGTTCTGTTCACATAAGTAGGTTAAAAGGACAAAATCCAAACTTTCAGGCTGGGACAAAATCAAAGAATGACCATACAGGAAAGTAACCACTGATGAACCCCTGATTGGCTATTCCCTCCAAGAAAAGAAAGTCCTGAATCATCAGGGTCAGTTCAATGTAAATATTACCCTGGTGCTTTGTAGGGCAAGCAAGATGTTAGGAAGTGCCTCAAAAGGAAGATAAAATAATAGTAAGCATTATTATACAACTCTTTAAATCTATGATGCATCCACAGATTGTATATGATATGCTGTCCTGATAACTCCATCTCCAAAAGAATAGAGGAGTTAGAGAAGCATAACAGAGTAAGTAACAGATTCTATTGAAAGAGAGAAAATATATGCGATTCTTCTTCCTGGAACATAATGGAATGAGAGGAATATAAAAAAGTGTGCAGTGCCCTAGAAATAAGCATCTGTTAAGGTCTTTAATCTTCTGCTGAAATTTGTAGGCTGAAGAATGTGTTTCAATATTCCTTGATCTCCTTTTTTCATTAGAAAACAGCTATTATAATAGTTACAAGTAATAACTATTAGAACAACATATACTTCTGCCATCTACAGGAATTAAGAAGCTGTCCTGAATATTGCTAAGAACTTTGCATCACTTGTGGAGAAAAATGTCCAGTTTTGCACTAAGGGTCCTTTTTTTGTCCACCTACTATAGCTGCCCATAATGATGCAATTACTGAGGCATCTGGACCAAGAGCACAGTGAATGATTCACCCCTGTGTACAGTTGTTATCCAGACAGTAGAGAAGGACAGTAAAGGTGTCAGAGTCAAGCAGCTGCAGAGCACAACCACACACATCTTTGGCTGGCAGGCATTTTCCTTCATGTATTTTGAATTTCTCACATTTCATTTTTCAGCAGACCCTCAGAATGAGAGGGTCTTTCAAGCCGTGTGTCCTGCTCCATTGACCTGACAGGGATGACAGACACCTACATTAGAAGGTTGGTTTATTGAGTGCTTCATATTTATGTGCAAGTGAGGAGTCCAAGTGAGATGGGCTGGATCTCAAGATTTCCGTTTTTCTCCATGGAAATGATAACAGTTTTCCCCATTGGTAGCTGCTGATTTTGCTTAGATTTTGATTATAAGTATTTATGGAAGGAAAGTAATACTTAGGGATCAGATGGAGTCTTTACGTGCTATTTAAATAATGTGTATAATTATGACATGTTTCAAATGATTTAGACTTCCTGAATGGAGTAATAGACTGACCATTACATGAGTTGTGTTAATTCTAGCTGCAGCAGCTAACACAACTCCTTAAAGGCAAGCTGAGAATAGATGAACAAATTCCAGCTGTCAAATAACACCAGATTTTCCAATTCAGTGACTCCTTGAGACACAGAAACTCAAATTTTTCCAGGCCTGGTGGTGTGTGTTTTCCTACTCTGATGCAACTACTCTTTCCCACCTATTAAAATTTAAAAGACTAACATGTTATATTTGAAATTTTAATCTAGGCACACAAAAAAGTATTACTTCAGTAGGAAAGTAGAAGAACCTGCAATTTTTAGTGGAGCCAGATTTTTAAAGGGTTTTTTTTTTCTCTTTGAATTTCAGGTTCTTAAACATCTTTAACTATCTGACTTTGAGGCTCTTTATATGCAAATGATAGGCAGATTAATTCAGTAGCTCACTTGGAAGCTTTAAAAAGAGGGAGAGGACCTGCCTGCTGGAACACTGAACCTTGGGTACAGCTGTTCAAGAAATACAGCAAAGGACAGGTTTAAACACAAGAGAACACAATGTACAAGTTAAATAGGTTCTTTCTGAGCTTGTAGCAGAGTCACTCTTAGCTTTCACTCCTTTCCAGTTTGGCATCTGGCCCTTCTTAAAATTTCCCTCTACTAACAGTGGAACAAATTTAAACCCACTCTAGAAGTACATTTAATTCAGAGCTTGTCTTTTCCCTCCTCCTTTTCTGATAGCTGTTCTGTTGTCAAGCAGAATTGTACTGCCCCTCCCAGCAGAATAGGAAAAATTCCTATTCCTAAATGCATTGCCCTCCACCTCTCAGCAAATATTTCGAGCTTTCTTCCATTAATAAGAGATTTATTTCAGCTGAAGAACATATCCACAGGGGAGCAACTGGTCCAGCTCATTTTCATGCTGATATATTTTCTTCTCTGGGAACTGCAGAGCAACAGCATCACTGCTGCAGCACACAGTTTAGAAGGCACTCCTGAAAACAGGCATAAAAGGTTCTCTGTCCCCAGATTCTCTGCTCTACACTGCAGAGCTCTGGGATGACACAGTACTCTCTAGTCTGAGGCAGATTAATGTGCATCTTTAGAGAAGTTGTATTGCTTCTGACGATTGACTGAGGGCAAATTTTACTGAAATCTAGATTTCTGGTTTAATATAAGAAATTTGGACACCTGGTGACCAGCTAAATAAGCAGCACAAATCTTCAGCAAAAATGGGATCAGAAAGCATCCTATGCATTTTTAAAATCAGGGAAGAAAGACACAACACCACAGTTCCAAGTTTAATACAAGCGTGTGTTTGTGGATTCAACTGCTGTCTCCAAGATCAGTAGTTATAAACTCATCTCCTGCACACTGTATTACTTAATAATAACAACTCACAAATGGTGAGAAACCTATTGCCACTGCCTTGAATTACTGAGCAGGGGTCCACAGTTACGTGGGGCTTGTTTTAAGAGTCCTCAGATTGTAAGAGGTTGAAAAATCATTGTCAGAGGTGATTTTTTTTTTCCCTGTGAGAAATGGACTGAAATAAGTAAAAAATGAGTAATCACTGTTTGTCTAACTGTTTCACATATCTTTCACAAGGCAACTTATATTGCAGTTGACAGAAAGTCAGGTTTCAGTAGATAAGAGCATCAACCAGATTCTTAGTGCTGTGACACTGAAGAAGTTTGGTGCTTATAGAAGATCTCCAATAGGCTGATGATATTTTAAATATGAAGGAAAACATTGAAGACAAGTGTTGCTGAAGGCTGAGAATAAGAAGGTAAACAAAACCATGCTGAAATGGGTGCAGAAAAATCAATTAATTTCTAAATTTAAAATTACATTTATAAACTAAAGAACTGAATGATTTTTCCCAAGTTGTTGCAGAAATCTAGAAGAAAACCATAAAGTTAGAAACATGCCTATTTGACTTCCTTCCCTATCCCATCAGCTCTTGTCAGAATAGCTGGAATCCTTAAAACAGGAGGCACTCATTATAGCTGCAACTGCAGGCACAAACAGCTTTTCCCTCAGCTTGAATTCAATCTTTGCTTTTTTGTTTGCCAGAGAGTACAACCCCATAAGGCAAAGAGACACCTGCAGGTAAAGTTCTGCAGGTAAAGATCTCATAGGCACTTGCTATAAAGTAAAGAAATGCTGGGGAAAAGTGTTTTCAGAAAGGACAATTTCCACTGTAGGAAAAAGAAAAGAATTTAACATGCTTTAGGACAACTAATAAACTAAGCGATATTCCAATAAACCTGGTTTTTTGAACTGTTCCTCTCTCATGGAAATAGAGAAAATATGAACAGCATATTCATGAAATATGATACTGAAATGTGATTGCTGAAATGTGCATTTCATTGTACAAGCTATATTTAATTAACTTCAAGAACGTGAAATTGTTGGAGGAAGGATTTCCACCACATGTACTCTATTTACCGGTGTTATATGAGACTTAGAGGTATCTCAGTGGATTTAGTATTTTTCAATGGAGAACGTGAAGTTAAAATTCCTGCAAGATTTTTATTAGCAACAATACACACAGACACACACACACACATAAAAACAAAACCAAAACAAACCAAATCAAACAAACAAAACCCCACGCAAACAAAAACCATTAAAAATTTCACAAAAACCAAACAAAAACAAACAAAAAAAATCAATCAAACAAAACCCCACACAAACAAAAAAACCTAACAGAAAACCTTCCACCTGGCTGGGAATTATTTTGCATTTATCACTGAGGGTGTACAAGCCAACATTTCAATGAGCCCACTGGTTTGGGATGTTTGAATTGTTTCATTTTTTATCCATGACGTAGAAAAAAATCAGTATTAGTAGAAAAAGTAATCCACATCCCTTCATGTCTCATAATTCTGAGGAATTTTACCCATGCCCACTCATGAAGTAAGCAGTGTGTATCCAGGTTGTCCACAGTCGTGTCCCAGACAGACTTAAGGCTTCTGCTCTCAAGAATGATGGGTGAACCAAAGTGCTCAGTGGGCTGGATCCTGCCCCCTGCACATCACAGAAGAGGAATGTATGATTTCTCAGCTTTCCTCTTTTTCTTTTCCCCCTGTATTTCCATATTTTTCCACATCTACCTGGGCTCCAACAGCCCTGGAAAAAACAGGATCAGGCATCAGTGGCAGGAGTTTGCAAAATCCTACCATGGGTGAGGCTTTGACATCATGAAACCCCAGCTGCTGTGAAGACTCACCATCTGACTGCTGCCACTGCCCTCTTTTGACGTGGTTCTCTCCTTGAAAACCTGGACTATTTCAACCCAAGAGAGTTTGACAGGCAAGAAAATAAGTTATCACAGCTTCATCCTTTTTCTGGGGAAAAAAGGATGAAGCGTAATGTAGCTCTTTTCACTAGGGTCTGTTCTATTTACAAACACTTTTCTCTGCTGTTCCATTTCAATCCCATATAAACAATTATTATAAATGCAGATTTATTTCTTCCAAACATAACTGTGTTTTGCAAACCCACTTGAGTGCTGCTGACCATGACTAATGTTAGCTGGCAAGGCTCAGAGGGGCAGCAGCTTTTGGAGGTAGCTAGATCTGTTTGTGGCATTTCCCTTAGAAAGAAAAAAAATACAGAGGCTGAAAAATTATGCATGAAATGTACCTTACACTCCAAAACCCACTGATTTGCCATTACTACCTACAGTAAAAATAAATATACACTGAGCCTCCTACATGGGACTCCCTTTATAAGAAGGTTATGAGTAATTATAGCAGTGTTGTGCAAGCTTTTTAACCAAGGAATTGCAGGTCATTGTTACCCAATAACTGCAATAAATTCAGTTTGCCTCTATTCAGCTTTTTCTTTTTTGCAAGCAGGTACTGCAGCATAGAAAAAGCCTGTGCTGTCCCAAGCCCACAGCAGACTGATGTGCAAAGCAAGATGAATTTGTAAGAACGGGAAGATTCTTAGAGATACCACAGGCAGAAAAATGAGAGAAAATAGGTAAACTGCATTTTTGTCATAAGAGTTTTCCTGCTGTGGGTATCTGGGCACAGTCACAGCTCAACTGATTACATGTAGGCACCTGCATCAGGTGAGCCTGAATCACACCTTAAATTTCATGGATTTTTAGAGCAAAATTTATAGGAAGATAACTTTTACGATTTGTATTTACCTGTATAACTTTAAAAATGAGTAATATATGATACTGGAACACTGTATAAAGAAATATGCTGAAATTAGTATTAAATTCAGGATATTCAATAAAGTATAATTATCTTAAGATAGCTGCAAAAACTTCACCTGAGACAGGTGTTACTAAAAAGAATTGTTTTATTTGTTTACTATTATATAACAGTTTACTTGCCATAGAACAACTTTTCAATTTCACAAATACTTTTTACAACTTGGATTTTGTACAAGCTAACATGAGATCACTGACTTGGCTCCAAAACCATCCTTCTAGGTAATCACTGTTGTTTGACAAGTTAATTATTAATCCAAATGTATGAATATGCTGGCATGTTTCTAGCAGTTAAAGGTCAGTGAAAGCTGTATTTTTAGTACTCAAAATTGTCAAGATTTGTGAAATCTCCATTTTACAGATAGAGAAGTAGAAAATGTAGTATCTTTTCCAAGGTTCAATGGAAGGTCACATAAGATACAGCTATTATAAAGTATTTATTCTGTAAAAAAATTCTTGTTCTAGCATTACTTAATTCTCTAATTACTTTGTCCATCCTTCTTCTTCTTCAGTCTCACTGTTGGGTCTTGTCACCGTGAAATATTTGAAGCTTTCTAGGACCTAAGCAGTGAAGTGCTGGAAGTTGATTGTGTTCTTTGGACAGGGAGACAATAAATAGCATTAAGAAGAATCCTGATTAAAAATCAGTTTTATTGGCTCCCAATCCTGCCAACTCAAAAGCTCAGTTGTTTCTGGGGAAGTGTTTTAATGACTTCAACAATATGCAAAAGAAAGACAATATTGATGGCCCTAATGGAAGTTGTTAATCACTCCAGCTTTCCAAACTCATTCGGGGGACTTGAGAAGCACTAAGCTTCCTGCTGTCAGCCTTGCATTGCAGCAGAGGTTTAGGAAGGAAGTGGCCAATTGTCTCCTCAAAACAAACATTTACAAGCTCAAGAATAAATATTTTTGAAAATTATATCCATAAAAAATTATGATTAAGTAGGAAAACATTTGAAAGCTGAGCTACAGAGTCAGTTGAGAAGAGAAGGTAGACATAGTTCCTGTCTAGGATCTGAAATGAATTTCAAGGGCATAAGTGAGATGTAGCAGAACTGTATCCCAACCCTTCACTATAACACATACACACATATGAAAAGATTTAAGGCTCCCTAGACCTCTATTAATTTATTATTTTCATGCTTGTTAGTGCTTCTCATTGCAAAAATCTGTTTATGGTGGGGTTTCTTTAATATCCACATATATAAATACATATTTCTGACTTTTGTTCTATACTGTGTTCATTTATAGTTGAAAATGTTGCCAGAAACAGGAAAATAAAACAGCATTATACAAAGATTTAGCTCAGGCAGTAATGGACTTTAGAAAGTTCATGGAATAAAGTAGAACAAAACCAGAAAGAGAATAAAACTTTCCAAACTGTAATTTGAGCATAAAATGTGAAAGAACTTTTAGACATACAGCTCCCATACTCTAAACTGATCCTAAGTACAGTTTGATAAGTCTACTATGGGAATTTCTTCTTATTCAGAAGTCATGAGATGTGAGTGTGTACATCTGTGGAGAGAAAATGTAATCCTTATGAAACTCACCATCAAAATTTAAAAACGATCCTGTTATTTATATCAATTACTTGGAATTTTATCATCAGAACTGTACACATCAGAGATCAAATGAAACATATGTTTTCAATAGAACATAGTTCATTATGGTTCTTTTAATCCATTGAGTTTTATGAACTTTATAAGGGACTCCATATAAAATTAGACCACATTCATCCAAACAAAATACATTCAAATAAGGCTGAGTCTCAGTGAATATTCAACTCTGCAGTGCTTTTCACTGCTCAAGGATAAACTACTGAAGTCCTTGTTGCTAAAGAACAGCCTAATCACTCTTTCTGTTAGCTAAAAGTCTAAAATGTAAGAATAACTGTAAATATTTATCTGTCATTACAGGGGCAGATCTCTATAAAGAACAGGATAACCACTGTGCAATATTTACATATTTATTTTAAATGTAGTAAAGTCCTTCCTCTAAACTTCCAACTCAAAGCAGTGACAGTAGACTTTCATACTGTAAGTAAGGAGCAAATTTAGGTGGAGTTCTTATTTGTTGAGAATCCCAAATGATGAATGATTAATAAACTCTCAAGTCTCCCAAATTAAGAATGTTTAAATAGAAATAAATCATTCAGATGCAATAGATGCAATTGATTTAATTTTATGCGTTTCATATTGCAGATTCATCTTTTTAAGGTAGTCTCTCAGTCATTTTTATTTGTAGTCAGTGGAAAGAAATATGAACTAGGATTCATCTCATTCCACTATAAAGGTTAAAAGCAGGTCAGAATAATTATTTTTAAAATATAACATTTCTCATATATGATAATTATATTCAAGTTCAGTGGTTGCTAAAGTCACTAAACCTGAAGTCTGTTGGAGCATCTGGAGCTTCATCCCTTTCTGTAAAATCACAGTGATTCCCAACAGAAGATCTGACTCAGAGGTTTCTAAAAGTCAGTGAATTCAACAAATGTTGAGGTCAGCATCATTTGGGAGGAGTGAATATTTTTATTTACTACAGCAGTTTATTTTACCCTACAACCTCTCATCACAACCACACTTAGAGCAGAAAGTGTTTTAAAGCTCCACAGCAAACTCCACACAGCCTCTTTATAACGGCTTGGTGGTGTCAGCAAGGTGTCAGGCACGAAGGTAACACTGAACAAAGCTGCACTTACGGCTCCCAAAAGGCACTTATAATTAATGTACAGTAACAGTATCCTCCATAAGAGATCCCATTAGATGCATTAAGGTGTTTTAATGAGCAAAAGGCGTGAACTTTCCAATTTGCTGCTGGATTAAACCTTACTTTACTTTGCTGCCCATGACTTGTCCCTGAATAGGCCCTCTTCTCATCCAGGTTCTTATGCAAAGTTGGCACCATGCAACAGATTTGCATATGTCACAACAGCTTCATTAAAAAGTCACATTGCTCAAGCACACAGTCTTAATGCAAGACAGATGATAAAAAATGTAGGACCTGATTTACTGTTTCACAAGAAAAGCAAAAAAACCTAAGCTTTGGGTGGAAACTCGGAAGGGTTTTAGACTCAAAGTCTTCCCAGTAGTTTCCCAATTAAATTTCCATCTATTTCAGTGTTATGATCATGCACTAGATTCAAATAGGGTTTTCTGATTTGCTCTAAATGTAGTTAACTCCATCATGAACTCTCTATTCAGGGCAGTATGTTAATACAGGAGCTCACCTGCTTAACCATGAGGCACAGGAGAGCCATATATTCCCAGTTTGTCAAGGTTCTCTGAATAATTTTGTCATAGGATTATCCCAAAGGCCACAGGATTCAATCCTCCTGCCTGTGCATAATCTGTGAGGCTTTTTTTTTGGCAGGCACGTGGTTCACCTCAAATTAAAAAACTATGCAGAAGTTTTACAAGTGTCTGCATTTCCCTTCAGTACTTGGATACTTAGTAGACAGAGCCCAACTCCAATACATGAAGGATAAGCATTGATGTACCTGCTTTCAGTAACTAACATAGGACACTGTAGTCATGTGCAATACCACAGAAATCCTCATGAATCCTGAAGATCCCAAGATCCATGCCCAAAGATTCTGCTATGGGTGTTGTCTGAGTCATGTCAAATACTTCCAAGCACTGTTTCAAGAAAGAATTCCAGAAACATCAAAAATGTCCCTTTGTCCTCCAAGCAACAGCAGTTGTTTAAAGAAAACAGACAAACAAACAAACCCAAGCAAAAAGCAGCAGACCCAGTAGTTGCAGTTGTCCCCTTTTTTGACTGCTTATCTTGACTCTATATTTAATCTCACATGGACTGTTTTTTTTATTCTTCCTATATATGAAGTAGGTGTTTGTATTCATAGGAGGACAACACGGGAGAAGCACAAAATTGTCCACTGTAATAAATGTGCAACCATAGGCAACCAATAAACCTTCCTTGATTTTCCATCATATGTTAGTAAGCTTCAGAACTTGTTTTAGTCTCTGTTACTTTACCCAGTGCATCTAAACATTTACTTTGTTCCCCTTTCTGTTATATTTTTCTTGTTTTCTGAATGAACTTCTGCTCCTCTGCTGCACAGCTCTCTGAAGAGGCTTCATCTGCTTCTGCAGTATCAGCTCCTGGGCTGGTGCAATGATGGTCTCAGGCATTGACTCTATATGATGAAGTGAAGGCAATAAGAAGCAAGTAATACTTTCATCTTATTTCCTTTGTGAGGAATCACACTCATCTGGGGTCAAAATGACCTGGCAAATACTTCTACATGCCCTCTGTTTCTGTAAAACACGTGCTGCTTCTCAGTGCAACGTTAACCCTTCTCCTCATGTTTCATCACTTATCCTGCATTGCTCTTTGATAGGGCATTTTATAGAGGTCAAACCCTGTAAAAACCTTAACACTAGGAAGGCCCAAAGGCAGCAAAAATTTTACTGTCTCAGTAGAGAGAGCCTCTAGTACATTCTGATCATTGGCATCATTAGTAACATTGCATAGAATCATGGAGTACCTCAAGTTGGAAGAGACCCATAAGGATCATCAAGTCCAACTTCCTGCTCCAGGCAGGACTATCTAAGACTAAACCATGTGATTAAGAGCACTGTCCAGACATTCCTTGAACTCTGACATCATTAGTATCCCCAAATTTCAAGAGAACCATGAACGTTCATCCTGTTTCAGGAAGACAAGGAATATAAAAATGTGAACGAAAGTGATAACACCTTATTTACTTAATCATTCACCTTGTCTCAGCTCCTCAAGGTATGGTGCCATATGCTGCTGCCTTCATTTTCTTGGTCTTCCACTTGAGAGTCCACAACCGACAGCTTTCCTGAAACATTGTCATTGCCAAGCTTTTGTTGGTAGGCAGCACTTGAATTAATCCTCTTCTGAATTGTGGCTCACTAAATTCATAGGAATAAGTGCACATCATCTACCAGTGATTTCTGAGCTGCAGGTTATAGGGTAAGGGCTGTAATTACAAAGGGAGCATCTCTCCTCCTTTTATCCTTTTCCTGGTGACACTAACAGCACTGGACATCATCCTCTGGAGAACAACCTTTATGAAGAACCCCCACAGGGCCTGGGTCCACCAGACTACTGCTGCAGCATTGAGATTTCAGCACATACATTACCATGACAAAGCCTTTTTAATGTGTCTTTGGACACGTCTGAGAACACACAGTTGCTGAAATCACATCCCTTCAAACAGCAGCTGTTCTAGGTATATCCCTGATTTCCCTGTAGCATTCTTACCAACAGTTAACATGGTAAGGATGAGTTAAAAACAAACAAACAAAAACAAAAAACCCACCAAACCAAACAAACAAAAACCCAAACAAAAAATCCCACACGAAACAACAACAAAAAACTATTTAAAATCAAATTCCATGCCTTCCGTTTTCTGGAACAACCCTGTCTACTGACCTGGCATGTGTTGCAATGAGGGCTGCTATGAGAAGCTGGAATTAGCCTGGAATGAGAGTGGAATCACAAGCCTTTGCCCAGGGGGACCTGCTTTGGGAAAGGAGAAACACAATGGGGCAACCAAAGTGTTGCTGTGTCAGGATGTAATTTTGGATCTGTTGGCTGTGATGGCAAAGCCACAGCAGCCAGCACAGCCCCTGGCTTTCTGCAGGGGCAGTGATTTTCTTCCTCTTCTGCTCTGCAGCACTGGATTGTCACACTGTCACTCTTCATGAGGCTGCTCTGTAACCAGGGATGCAGAAATATAGGATGCATAAAAGAATAATATAACCCTTTAAAATGAGCAGGAAAAGAGAATTAAGTTCTCCAAGCAGTGTAGCCAAGGAGGTGGGAATATGTGTGATATGTGTGGGAAGAGAAGGAAAAGACATGTACTCCGGAAGCCAGCTTTACTATCAAAAGAGTTTTGTGAATCTGCCCTCTCCTTAGGAATCACATTCAACCAGTTGGTGCTACAGCATACCACATTTGGGGTTTGTTCTTTTTCTCACCATCCTTGTATGTGTCTTCTACAGTTTCTATATCTTTCCTCAATCTGTGTTTAAAATTGCCTGGTTTTCTGTGTTTCTATCATCTGTCTTGTGTCTTATTTTTTCTCTCCCTCATTCAGCTTCTCTTCTGTCTTTCTGACTACTATGCTCTCCTGGCTTCCCTCCAGCTTTGCAGCAGTATTTGTCCTCACAGTGTCTTGCAAGGTTCCTTGTGCAGCTATGTCTTTTGTTTCCCTAATTTATTAAAAATCATGAGTTTTCCCTTTAGACCTATCAGACTTTTTTTTCAAGTGCGACATTTTTGAATGCATATTGAAGACACTCCCATCAACATCTGTTCACCTATTAAAAATGCTACATTTTTCCATTCGGAAAACAAACAAACAAACAAACAAACACCCCAATAACTTTCACTGCAGAGATGCTGGACAGAAAATAAAATTTGCCTAATAAGAAAGAAAAGAGTGGAAAATTTCTCTAAGGGAAACAACTCAACTAAAACCAGAGAAGTAATATATAAATATATCTCCACCTCATTTTGGGTACCTGTCTCCAGATGCTGCTTCAGAAGAGTCCTGTGTCCTAAATGCCAGCCCTGTTCAGATGTCTGAGATACTTACTGGTGCCCTCAGTCGTGACCCATGCCTAAGCTGAGACAATTGAGGTAAAGTGGTATTGTCAATAACCTTTTATACCATGTGCAGAAGACCCAAAGGCAATCAGACTTCTTCCACAGATGAGATCAGGTGCCTTTACATAAACATCCGATGTGATGGATGAAAGAAAGATAACCCATGCTCAAATTACCTTGTATTCTGGATTAGCTGAAACATCATCTCTCTTTTTTTTTTTTTTTCAGTGAGATACCCCTGGATCAGAGCTGTTCACCCTTTTCTCCCATGTCTTACCTGCCAGCCCCATCCACATGGGTGTCTTGAGTATATGAGGCTGTCTCAGATGGCTCCTCTGCTTACATGACCAGATCACACTCACTAAGAGGTAATCATCCTAACTAACTAAGACAGCTAAATTGAGATGGGTGTTTAACAGCATGCAGCTGTCTCAGCTCTTGTTACAGTCAATGGATACCTAATCAATACAGTCAATGGCCTGCAGAGAGTGATTCACATCTCCCAAAAGTAGGCACCTGGTGACTGATCAGCTGAATTCCCCTCCAGGCTCTGCTGGATCATTGATCACTTATCTGCTGGCTTAGACACTTGGTTTCCATGCAGACATTTCCATGCAGACCCTTGTATTTTGTTGTCTGAACTTCAGACTGAATCCTGCCCCCAGAGTCCATCAAACTCACTAAATATTTCGTTCCAGAAAAGAAGGTCTTTCAAATCCTGGACCTCTTTCATAAATAAAGAGTGAAGTGGCAGATCAGGTCTCAATTCAGTCATAGACACAAAGGTGTCTCATGCCCTTTGAGATGCACAGGAGTGTCCAAAGATAACCAGATGGAGTTGGCAGATATGATATTGAACCTACAGGAGACCTACACGTTTTAGGATGTCAATCTCAGGCCAGAGAGGGTAACCCCATGTATCTCAGATGGTAGTAGACACCTATGCTCAGTGGAGCTGCACTGTGGATATCTCAGGAAGTCGATATTCAAATCAGACAATTATTGTAAGCACCATATCTCAGCTTTGACAACATGACAATCCTTCCTCTCCTCAGCAAGTACATGTAGCTGCACTGCTCAGACCTTGGAAGACTGTCTTGGAGGAAATTGTGGAGATTCCCACTATAATCATTTAGAGCTTGGAATTTACAACTGTGAGGGTGGTGAGGCCCTGGCACAGATTGCCCAGAGAAGTTGTGGATGTCCCATCCCTGGAAGTGTTCAAGGCCAGGTTGGATGGGTCTTGAAGCGACGCAGGAGTGGAAGGTGTCCCTGCCCAAGGCAGAGGATTTTGAACGAGATGATCTTGAAGGTCCCTTCCAACCCAAACAATTCCATGATTCTATAATTTGATGTTTTGAGGTGTTGGGGTTTATATATATGTACAAATATATATATATGTTTTTTTATTTCTTCTATGCATCATGAGGCTCAGATGATCTCAAACAACACTTGAAACATCCTGACTTTCCCTGAGGCTGGATATGTAGCAGTGCTCCTCTTTTTCATAAACTAAGAACTGTAGGTATTTCCTTTACTTCTTTGGCTTTTTTGAAGATGAGACCCTTCCTATTTCTTTGTTCTCCAGGTCACCCCATTCATATCTTATTTTACTCTCTAAAACAGTGAACACCTTTCCAGTCTTTTCTGCATAATTTCCATTCAAACCAGAGGTCATCCTCCTGCTCTATCTAGTTGTTTATTTCTTTCTGATAGTTGTACTCCCACGTTTTCCTGTCACAAACCCAGTGAAATTCTGAGCATGATGTAGTGCTTCATGTCTCTCTCACTTTGTGGAAAATAAAGAGTTATGGCCAAAACCCAGCCTCAAGATGTTGTTGCAGAATTAAATATGTCCTGAAGTTATAATTGTTGACAGTGGCTGAGCTTTCCCATACCAAGGTCCAACTAGTCTTAAACTTGTGAAACAAAGTAATATTTGTATAGATTAATTACGGCCATACAGTAGGGCTGACTGATTATTTCTCACTATACTGAAACTACAACAATCAAAGCATCCATATGTATTTGTAGAAAATATTCAACTTCCTTTAGAAGTCAGTTTTTCTCTTTTGGCTCCCAGCTAATGACCACCATTTTCCCAGCTACAGTTGACCAGTCCATCCCTTGAGCTGAACTTTTTCACCTTCTAGCTGTCCTCATTTTGAGCCCCTGTGAGTCAACTCTCTCCAAAGATGGTTTTAAATTTTCATTCCTCTTTTTGCAATTTCTTTTTCCGTCTTGAGTATCTTGGCTAAATGAAGTCTCTAGCACTATGGAGATGAGCTTACTTTTAATACTGATGTCCCTCCTCAAGCCAATTGCAAATGACTAGAGAGCTTTGATCTCCTTAGGGAGAGAATTTTCAATAATTACTTCCTTTGGCCTTATTATTTCTCAAAGTAAGTAAAAGAAAGAATTATCTTGGACTCCAGGACTGGTAAAGCAGATCCAGAAGCTGAGCCCTGAGGAGTTAAGAACACCAAGTTGTTCAGCTGAAATATTTTTCTTTGACTTCATTTTGTACTGGAGAGAATATACTGATCTGGCTCAAGCTTAATAAGTAGAGGTTTCTTTGTTAGAAATAGCCAGTTATTAAAACCACAGTCACCTGAGACAGGTGACGCTGGGAAGGACTCCACAGTGATCTGGTTGCAGAGGGAATGAAGGACAGCTAGTTCCCCATATCTGCCTCTGGGAATAGTAACACTTGTCCTCCAAAGCTGGAACATTCCCTGATCTCCACCTTCCTTTCCCACCCATGTGTTGGCAGCAGTCCCTGCTTTGCTGTTGGAAAAAGAGGAGGTGAGAGTTTACAATCTGCTTCAGCACAGAACCACTTCATTCAGCTGCCACTGCTGCCTCTGTATCAAAGGAGTGGCAGATCCCAACAGTAGCTCAACTCTTGGGTCAGCAATGGGATGGCAGCAACCTGAGTGGTTTTGCAGCTGTTGCATGACAGCAAGGGGATGGGAGGTGTTACTCAAGGTCTAGGCTATGGAGCTGAGGACTACATAACTGTAAAATTAAGCAGAAACAATACATCAAATCAATTTTTAAACTGTAATTAAATATGAACATTTTGATGTAATTTGATTTATTCTTGTCAGCATATGAAGTTTAACAAATTCTCTCTTCTGCCTATGCCACATGTGAACCTGTGACTTTGGTAATTTATGGTTATTAGGACCCAAGGAGAAGGACTTGAAGGTCTCAATCCACAGCTTGGAGACTATGGAGGTAGGCACCCAGAAATACCTGAGAAACAGGTGCTGAGAAGGATTGCATGGAGAAATACAAGCCAGATCTTATATCTGGCTTTTCCTTGGTGTTGGTGGGAGGATTTTTACTGTCCTGACTGAGCACAGTGCATAATCAAAGAGTGGGAAGCATTGGGATGCAGAAAAGCCCTCAGGTATCCAAAGTATTAGATTAAATAAAATCAGTGCAATTTGCATTTTAAACATCTTTATGGGGACTCTGTGGCTTGTGAATTGCTATATTGGATTATAAAATCAACTAGATTAAATGTCCTACATTTTTTGCAGCATTCCACTTTTTCAACTCACTGATTAAAGGGGGCTTCTTCCCTCTCCTCTTTCATTCCACAAGGAAAAATAAAGGACAAAAAACATAGAATCTAATTTTTATTATCCTTCAGTGAGTGTTTCTTCAAATATGAACTCCTTTGCCATAGCCAAGGAAGTAAAAAGTCTTACAAAATCATGCATTTCAGCCCCGTTTTAAAATTATTACAAATGTAATTTTTAACATTTTTTAATTGGAGTGTAATGGTGCATCACTAGATTCTGTAACCTTATAGTATGGCCTTTATCACCACTTATCATTTCCCTTAAACATCGAATTCAGCAGGAGTTACGGCTATTTCTATTAAGACCACATTAGACCCATGAATGGATGAGAATAATACTAGAGACACATTAAAAATGAGCAGGGCTCAATGAACTCATACTGCATTTTTCTCCATTATACTATTCTCAGTCTCTGTGTGTTTGTAAGACTTACCTGTCTTGCAGAAACACAGTGTCCAACAGTGGAAGCAATGCTGTTTCACACTTGACTCTATTAATACCCAGTGTGACATCTATATTGATGTTTAACAGTCCAAAAAGTCCAAAATGCCATAATCAGCATATTCCCATCTTGGGACTTCCCACAGCGCTGTCTCTTTCATGAACATCATTGTTCCTGTAGACTGGTTAAAGTTACTTTTGCTGAGCCACTAAATGCTTTGCAACTGCAATACTTCAGAAATCATTTAAATTTACCTCAGTTCTCACAGTGTAACAATGCAGGTGGTTTTTGCATTATACACCCAACAGTTTGGAGGGGACATAATCATAGACTCATAGAAGGGCTTGGGTTGCAAGGGACCTTAAAGATCATCTAGTTCCAAACCCCCTGTCACGGGTGGGGACACCCTCCACTGTCCCAGGTTGCTCCAAGCCCCATCCAGCCTGGCCTTGAAGACTTCCAGGGATGGGGCATCCATAGCTTCTCTGGGCAACATGTTCCAGTGCCTCACTACCCTCACAGTAAATAATGTCTTCCTGATATCAAATCTAAACCTACTCTTTGTCAGTTTGAAGCCACTGCTGCTTGTTCTGTCACTACATGACCTTGTAAATAGTCTCTCTCCATCTTTTCTTGTAGGCTCTCCCCGGGTATTGGAAGGCTGCAATTAGGTCACCCTGAAGCCTTCTCTTTTCCAGGCTGAACAATCCCAGATCTCTCAGCCTTTCCTCATAAGAGAGGTGTTCCATCCCTCTGATCATCTTGGTGGACCCTTCTCTGGACTCAAGTCAATTACAAAGGAACTAAAGCTATTCAGAATCAGTTTGCAATGCCCACAAAATGTTAACAAGGAGAGGTGAATGAAAAACAGGAGAAAGCACTTGTAAGTTTGCTAGACAAATATTTTCCCTTACAGGTGGCTTAATACTTGGGAAAGCTCACAAATAGAATTGAGCAGGGAACAGAGATTAACTCCACAAGGAAGTAGAGTTGCTGAGTTGTTGTTGTTCTGGTTAAGTAACTAAAAAGCTAAACTATTTTTTTCTGCATAAGATCCATGTAGAGAATTTGTTTAAATTCATTTTTGTGTGTGTATTATCTGTTTTTATACTACATATGGTTTTAAAATAAAATTAGTAGATGGAAAATTTATATTATTTTTATACTATTTGATGCCTAAAATACCACACAGATATTTTAAGAGTATTGTAGATGCTTCCCTTTATACAGAATGGATACAACACTTGTTTCCACAGAAACTTAATTTTTTAATCAAAAATGATCATTCAAAATTTCCCCAACCATTCAGACCTCAGTATTTGTGAGGATTCAGAGCAGGAGATACATGAATATAAAGGTAACCACAGTCATTCCTGACCTTTACCTGTTTGTTTCTATTGGTCTTTTTCACCCACTCCCACAATTCCTAGAATGAAGTCTTTTGGCTCTGTGTTGCCCTGGATTTTTTTCCTGGTTAGAGGTAGACAACAGATTTACTCACTGAGCTCGTGGCCTTTCCTCACTACATCTGCTGAGAGCAGAGACTGGAGGTTATCCAGAGCTTGGGACTGGGTTTCGGCTCTTTTTGCCCACATGGAAGAGATTAACGAGGACTGTGGCAAGTTGCTGTGACCTGACACAAACCCTCCATCTGAGCCTGACAATGCTGCCATTTGTGGTGCCACCTTCATGTCTCTGTTAATGCACTACCCGGAGATATCAGTATGTATTTCAGGAGCTTCTCTACATTGGTGGACACACTGTGATTTGACTGTTTGTCAAAGTCTATATTTCAATACAATTTCGTCAGAGTTGGCTGCATGATCATGTGGATCAGAGAGTGGTTGAAGAAAATGGTGATCCCAGAGAAAAGGCATTGGTTCAGATCAAACCCACTACCAGTCATTGCACTTTGAGTTTCCTATGGGCTTCCTTAAGACACTCAACCACATCTGGGGATGTGAGGCTTTGGGATTATAGAGGAAACCTGACATGGTTCTTCACTAAACTGTGCTTCTTCATAAAATCTTTGCATTCAATTCAGTCAGCTTTAACTTTGCCTAATCCACTTTGCCTACAATTATGCTGTCTAGAACTTCACAAAGCAAATGAACATCTGTGCCATTCCAACACTTCCCAGCTGTTCCCACCCTTGTTTGACGCTGTCGTAGGCTGACACTGCACAGAGCATAATGCATAGGAGTGGAGAAGGGAGGCAGGAGGTGCATCCTGTGAGCATGTATAACTCCAGCAGGAGGCATAGACAAAATGCAGCTGCCTGTGCATGATAGGATCAGAAGGAATTCTAAGACACACAAAAAAAGTAATTCACTGGCTCCACATTGATCTACAGCAGAAACAAGATTAGAAGGCCAAGTAAAGTCAAGGACTGAAAATTAGCCATGATTAAATCATCCCTCCTGATGCTTTGTTGGCTGCAATTAGATATGCTAGATTTGACATTAGCCATAACCACGACAAAGAAAAGCAGAAACAGTAATTGCAAAAGGTACCTGTGCTTGAAGTCAGCCAACTCATTTTCCAGAGTGGTTGGGACTAGTTGAGAAAGGAAGACAGCAGTGTCATAAAACAGGTGTGTCGATTCACAGGCTACCTCATGCACTGTCAAGATTGGCACTATGCTTCTGCTTCTTCAACAGGCTCCTTCTCTAACCTTTAATATGTTGCCTGGATCTTATTCAAAGCCCTTTGAAGTCACTTCAAAATGACTGAGAGCTGAGATTGGAACTCATAGCTGTAGCTACATGGAGGATTAATTTTCTTGTTACTATGGCCATCAAGTGGAAATGGATATGTTCATCACTAACTGCAAGATGTGAACTAAAAAATAAAAAGAGGTTGGTGAGGTGAAAAAAAAGAGATAAAAATATCAGTCCATGCTTAAGTTGTATTGTTCCCCTAGTGATGGTCAACAGCTGATCTCAGAATAAAAAATTAAGCCAGTGTCACCCCACTTCAGCCACTGCTTTGCAAAAGCTCAGTTACTCTTTTGAATAGGCTGCATGAAATATTTTTGTAACCTGTGCCAAACAGTCCAGATCAATTATACCAGTGGAGTGCTGTCATGTAGAAACCCTTTGTGAGCATGATCATGAGGTTGAACTGCAGCCACAGCAACTTTGGAAGTGAGATGAAATCCCCCATCCTAGATTGTCTCATGATGTAAAAAAGAGTATGGATATATGACCTGGGATGAAAGACCTGTACTACTTCCAAGATTTGAATCATTTGCATTGGAAGGAACCTTAAAGATATATAGTTCCATTCCCCCTGCCATGGGCAGGGACACCTTCTACTAGACCTGGTTACTCAGTGTCCCATCCACCCTGGTCTTGAAGGTTTTGAGAGGTTAAAGGTTTTTTTAGAACCACAATATGACTGTGCTATAAAGGAAGACATGTTTCTGATTGGAATACCATTGAAAGATGTGTTTCAGGTTTGTCTGAAAAAGAAAATATTCCTATTTTCAGGGCGAAATAAATGTTTGTTTATACTGCAGAAAGCTTGTATTCATGCTAATAGAAACTCCCTTCTTCAGCATATTTTCTACTTATGTTCAGATACCTTATGCATTGAAAAATATCTACAATCATTGAGTCACGAAACTGGGTAAGCAGAGTTCTAAACAGAGGGTTTGCTCTATAGGCTTGCAGACATATGGGGAAATCTCCACTCAATCCCAAAGAGAGAAGGAGAGAGAGAGAGAGAGAGAGAGAGGGTTAAAGCTTTTTTTGACTTAGAGACCTGAAGTTCTGCTTTTGAATATTCTATTTTGGTTCAGCAAGTTTCATGTGCTATTAATTTTAATGATGCTCTTAGACCAGCAGAGGCCATTGGCCATTGCTGTGCATCCCTAACAGAGTGTGAGACCCACCTGGGATGGCTGTGTCACCCTGAACAAGCACATCTGCACTAAAGTGTCCCCCCTCCACGCTGTAGAGGTCAGCTAGGAGATAGGAAGTCAGGTGAAAGTGTGGATGTTTTGAACAGCTGGCTAAAAAATTAAGTTTTGTCAACAGTAAGCAACACAGAAGACAAATAAGAATATTACTAAGCTGGTAGCTGATACCTGCTCATTTTACCTTGAGAGATATATATCAGTGATAAAATAAACTTTTCTAGCCTCATTCTCTTACCCAAGTTGAAAGGGACATGAAAATATGATACTTGGGTTCCTCTTCCTGGTTTCTGAGCCTTTACTGACTCTAAGGGTCACCACATTATTATCATAGAAACATAGAATCATTAAGGCTGGAAAAGACCTTTAAGATTACCAAATCCAACTAGGACTCTGCCACCACCATCTTCACCCCTAAGCCATATCATCAAATGCCATTATCACATGTTCTCTGAACACTTACAGGGATGGTGACTCCATCACTTCTCTGTTCCAGTATTTGACAAGTTTTTCCATGAAGAATTTTTTCCTAGTATCTTATGTAAACCTCTCCTGGTGCAACAAGTGGCCATATTTGTATCCTAAGATGCAGATAATCCAATCTGGCCTCAAATTCAACCACTGTAACAGAGCAGCCAAGGATGCACCTCACTTTTAGATACTTAGACTTCCTACAATCTCCAAGACAGTTTCCAGTTAGCTCAGCTATCATTATATAATAAATATTTTGTAGGGAAAAACAGCCCAAGATCAACTTTAGTCATGACAGCTACCACCCAGAATTGTCATATTTATAATTTTTATTTAAAAAATTGGTGTAATGGGAGTGTGACAGTTATAGACAGAGACTAGAAAACTAAAATTTCTGAGAAGAAAGAAATATGGGATGATTTCTCCAAAATGCCTTTTCTAGGGAAAAATATCATCAATCATAATTCTCAACCTGGCTTTGCTAATATATCCAGTTTTAATTAGAAACATACCAGAAGGCAAATCAGGAAAGAATCATACCTGCTAATGTGTGAACAGAGGAGACAGCTTGTCCTAAACATTTCTGAGTGACAGTGGTCCAGAAAATTAGCAACTGTCTCTACTCTACATATACAGAGACAAAGTCATAATAAAAAGAGGAAATCAAATAAAATAAGAGCTTCTATTGGCCATATTTCTTCATCCAGTGAAGTTCTATTTGTAGCATTCAATTATATGTGTAAATCAGTGCTACTGCTTTGCTAAAATTACAATAGAGTATTTATTGCAGCAGTGCACTGGTTTTAATACTGCTGTGTTCCAGCTTCCCAAGGTCATCAAAGTAATTTCTGAAAAGCTGAAGAACCCCACTTCCTAAGAAGAACTGTTTCCCATGGAAAAGAACCTTGAAGGGATAAAGTTCAATGCAGAAAATATGAGAACTTTTCACAGTGCTAGACCTAAATATAAGTTGCAATAACATGTCTCAAGAGGAGGAAGAATATGAAATCAAAGACTTTTGTGAGACAATAGTGACAAGAAGTTTGGCTGCTTTCCTATTTTTCTCCCTGAGAGATCATCCTTCTGGGAGTCCTTGTGACTTTGGGACAGTTCTGGGAGGGGGGAGAACAGCTTGCAAAAGGAAGAGTTTGTGGAAAACATAATAAAATCAGTCTGTAAGCACATGCTATAGGCAAATAGTTTTCTCCACAGGAGTCCAATTTAGCTCCAGAAATGTGAAGTCTATGCATTATTTATCTGCCAGAACACAGAACCTAAAACTTGGTGGGAGATAGATGACTTGGGCTTGTATGAAGGTACTTTAAGATGATAGAAGTCACAGATGATGTGAGAGGATATTGCAGGGAGAAAAACTGCTTAGGTATTTAAGCAAAGTCAGAATAGAAGCAGTTTATTTATTCATTTTTTATAAACAAAAAATTAACTGACAAATGGGGAACTGTATGTTCAGAGTCAGGATTAGTTGTATGACAGATGATCACAACACTAGATACTTAAAAATGTTAACCCCTGCAGATTTCTAACTGTGCTGTCCTTCACTGGTTGGGTACCAAATCCCTGTAGCATCCCAGGGGAGGATGTTTGGCCCAGCCTGGGCAGGCTGGTGATGCCACAGGGCAACTTCTGTCAGACCAAAACCAGGTCCACTCTGCTACTCTTCTTACTTCAAGATCTCTCTTCTCCAACACATATTTTCATGCTGCTTCTTTACTTCTTTTTAGGAAGACTCCTTTTTTCAGAAATTCCTTTAAAGTTCACCAGTTACTGCCTAACACAGATGATGGTCATATTCTTACTTAATATAATGAGTTTGGGGCACACACCCTCCAGTTTGAGTGCTTTATCTGTGCTCCCTGTGTGCTCTCACACACTAGGCAAACAGGGAGTGTTATCCAGGCCTCTTGCCAAGTGGGCCATGCAAGCTCTCCCACAGAGGATGTGAGCTACATCACCCTAAACTGCATCTCGGGCTTTGAATTTTAATATTACAATTTTGACTGTTGTACTTGAAAGATATTGAAAGAGACCACTTGCTCTCATAGTTTCCTGCTTGAGTTCCCAGTGGTCTTTTCCCCTTGAAGTTTGTTCCTTGCATATAATATGTCTTCCTTTTTTCATGTGTCTGTGTTTATACTGATAAAATTGCCTTTAAATTTAGCTGTTTCTTCTATTCATTGCCTGTGAGATGAAGCTATAAATCTCTAACAACCATAACCAGAGCATCTGGCAGCCATTTTACATTTGGTTCACAGGAAGAAATTGCAAAGAAGACTTATGTGTTAAGCTTTCTCCTTGAAAACGTGCAATTATTCTCTTTGTTTTCTATAGAAAAGGAGGATATAAGTGATCCTAGGTGTCTCAAGAAAATATTACAGGGCAAACCATATATTCCTTGTCTATGCAAATCGCATTAGTGAGAGCTGTGGATTAATTGGCCCAATCCCCGTGTAATTTTATCCCATTTTCTTTGCTCATTCCCTGCTTAAAGTTCTCTTAAACAGTTCTCTTTGCCCTGTGGAGAGAGAGAGAGAACTAGCTGCCTACCCTCATCATTTTGGTATGCATGAATAGAGTGGGTTTGAATATCCATTTTTACATAAATAAATACAGATAGGGATCTCCCTATTAACGTGTTCTGTACACAAAGACAAATGAAAAGACAATGTCATTAGGATCCCAAAGAGAGTCAGAATTGACTGAAGGATGGAAGCTAAATTAGAAGCAGGGTCTGTAGAAAGTTTTTTACTTGCTTTTCTCAGACTTCTTTATTGTGCTCAGATTTTTTCTGCAGTACTGATGTGTATCTTTTGGCAGGCCAAGCAAGGAGTTGTAATACCATGGGAACTATTTACAAGTGCTAGATCCTCAAGTATGTTACTGATGTGCTAACACAATTTCATCGATCCCAGCAGACTGTATTATGTTTCACGTAGCTGAAGCACGGTGCAGCCGGCAGTAAAATACACAGAGACCTGCAATATCCTCCAGTTGTTCAGGTAAGTTTATTACTTCCTGGGCTCAGCTGACTCTGCCTGCTGCTCACTTGTTATTTCTGCAAGCATTAATGAATTGAAAGCTGACAGGAGGCTCTGGCCTCACTTGGAGCTTAGGCAACTTATGCTCTTATGCTTCAGTGCTGTTAGGATGCCCCATGCTGTTGTGCTTCCTGTACTATGTTTTGCTTCTGTAAGGCATATTACAAGTCTTACCCAGGGTGGGGGGGTCTTGCTCTTCAATTCTTCTCATCCTACTTCTGGATAAAGTCTGTATTGGCTACTGAGCTTGCAAGAGATAAGAAAATCCTTGGGCCTGAGGGGACAATTGCCTATCATGAGGTCTGCTTTTTAATTAAGAGGACTGAGAAGCAGTGACCTTGCTGTACTTTCTCTATACAAGTGCAGGAGTAGGATTAGTGATGCATTCTTTTGGGATATTACATTAATTTCAGGGAACCTTGCTTTCAAATGAGCATCATCCAACTTCATCAGGTTTCAATTTTGTACACACAGTAGCTGAGAAGATTTCACTTACCCTTTACCCAAAGGAAACAGGCTTCTTCACAATTGTGTGGGTGAACATGTCTGTGTGAGGGACATCCTCAGCTGTGGCTCCAGTGTTCATAAGGGAGCTAGTAAAAATACGCTATAAAGAGTTTGAGGTATGCTTGTAACAACACTTGGCCAGCTGAGAAACCTGACTCCACACAAAAAATAAAGTAACACAGGCATGTCAGATGTAACAGGAAACCTCTTCTTTGAGTCCAATCATCATGGTGATTGCCCCACAGGGGCAACATAATGTAATAGTAGGTCTTTTACATTCTACCTCCTCATCCCAGTCAATTGCTGCCTTCAATGGCAGGAGGGAAAACAAAGAGCATCTCTTCTCATTTATTTGATGGTGCTGAAAAACAGTTTGGAAAACTCCACAACACTTTTCTCCTGCGCTTACATCACATAAATGAGGTAATCATTAAAACTGTCTTTTTCTTCTTCCATGGAGATGGAAAACTGAGCTCAGAGGGAAAGGCCTCGTATCTGAATGAGGCAAGCAGAACAGCAGTCAGAGCAGCAAGGCGTGCATGGCACAGGCAGGTCCTGTATCTTGGAAGACGCTATCGCATGTGAGTTTTCATTAGGTAGAAAAAAAGGCCAACAACATCATGATTCCCAGACACATTAGTAAAATACTCAAAGCCTTCTGCACACCAAATACCTAGACTGCACAAAGAAATGGTCGTGAGGCACTAGAACAGGTTGCCCAAACAAGTGTTGGATGCCCCATCCTTGGAAGTGTTCAAGGCCAGGCGGATGGGGCTTGGGGCAGCCTGGTCTAGTGGACAGTGTCCCTGCCAATGGTAGAGGGGTCAGAAATAGTTGATCTTTCATGTCCCTTCCAAACCAAACCATTCTAGGGTTATATGAATGCCAGCATTCATTTGTCATTAATTGATCCTCAGAGGATGCTCTCTATCTATTCAGATATGCCTGAAACAATTTGTTCAACCAAGTTTTTGAAGAGCTGATGGTAGGTGTGCTAAGCCACAGATAGCATCCTCACAGCCTATTGTCAGGACTTTCAGGGATTTTCAAAGTGAATGGCAGGTCTGCAGTCAGGGATGGGGATGTCTCTTCCGACTGCCCCTAGTCCCAGGAGTTCCACATTTGTTTTGGAGCCATGCAGCTCAGACCAAGCCCAGCGAGAAGCTCATGCACATAGTGAGCCTCCCAAGTCAAGGCAGTTTGTATCTCATTGTCTGGGAATACATTGTATATGATTGTGGAGTGAGACCTTACATGCCCTCTGAAAACATCCATCATGATGGCTGATATCAGTATTTCCTTCTTCATTGTCTAAGCTCTATCAACCCACTGCTTCTAGCTGGATCTCATCACCCTCAGTGAGTGCTCTAGCAAAAAGAAGTATTGTAAAATATCTTGAGTAAAGCTTTTGAAATCTGATTGCAAAGCATTTTCTGTGATTGAGAAAAGTACAGGCTGGATGAATGGGCTGAAATGGACTGAATATTAGTTGGATTACCAGGCTTAAAGGGCATTAATGAATAGTTCAGCATCCAGCTGGCAACAAGTAAGTGGAGTACAATAGGGACTGATTCTGGGATAATGTCATTCCACATCTTTATCAATGGCCTGGATGATCAGACAGAATGCATCTTCAGCAAATTTGCAGATGAAGATGGGGTGTGTGGAAATAAGTCAAATGATAACAAAACTTGAAGTAACAAGGAACTTCATAAACTTGAGCCTGGGACCAACACAATATTCGGGAATAAAATGACACAAAATTCTGCACATAGGTCTTTCAAACTGCATACCTGCCTGCAACAGGAGCATGCCCAACATATTAGAAGTTGTAACCTTCTTCTTCTTGCTTGTAGGGAAGTCACACCTGCAATGTCATGATGTGTTTTCAGTCCCCTAGATCAAGAGGTGTATAGAAAATTCACTTGCAGAGTGCAACAAAATTGTCAGGGACTTCTTAAAGAAGAAGATGGGGAAGTTGAATTTGTTTAATCTGAAAAAAAAAGAACTCCAAAAAAGAATCAAATTGCACACCATTTGAAGGGGATAGAGCAAAATTCAGCTTAGTAATAAACATTTAAAACGTTCAGCAATTCCCATGAAGTGCATCTTGGAAGATTGAGGTTGGGTGTTAGGAAACCCATTTTCACCAGAAGGGTGGTGCAGTCCCAGAATAATTTGCCAAGAGAAGCTGTTGAATCTCTAGTCACAGAGATTTTCAAAAATCAGCTAAACAATGTTATATTTGGCATGATTTGCTGTCAGCAACAGCTCTACTTGAGGTTGGATATTTGATTAAGTCCATCCAGAGGTCTGTTGCAGATGACATTTATATGATTTGTTCTCCTCTGAGAATAAATGACAGATATGACCAACATTACCTGAGAACAATTATTTTACAGTCAGCATGTCATCAAAGTCTTGTTCTTTACACAGTGAAATTGTAGGAAAAATTACTAGATTGGAAGGGGGTCTAGTCCAATCTCCTTCTCAAACAGTTACCTTAGGAGTAAGATCAGGTTGCTCAAGGTTATTCAATTTTTTGAAAATCTCCAATCTTGTCAAGCTATTCCAGTGCTTAACCACCCTCATTATCAAGAACTTCTTTTTATAATGTGTAATTTAAATATCTCTTGTTGTAGCTTGCTCCCATGTTCCTTGTCATTGTGTGTCTTTGAGAACAGCCTGTTTCTCCTGCCAGTCACTTATTAGGATATGG
>JAWWLV010000121.1:108755046-108767237 GCA_035041135.1 Platyrinchus mystaceus | reverse complement strand
CTTGCTCCCATGTTCCTTGTCATTGTGTGTCTTTGAGAACAGCCTGTTTCTCCTGCCAGTCACTTATTAGGATATGGAAGACTTCTAGTGAATCCCCTCTTAACCTCATTGCCTGGTTGAACAAATCCAACTCCTTCAGGCTCTCCCTGTCAGTTGGGTGCTCCAGATCCAGTTCCACACCATCACTACAACAGAACACTGCTGATTTTTGTTCTATTTGTTCTGCCCACGAGAGCTGCAGGTCTTTTCTTGCAAAGACTCTTTCTAGCAAGTCAGTCTTTGAGTAGCAACCCTGTCCTAGAGGTTATCACTTATTCCCCCAATTGCAATTTGATGGAATCCTCAAACTTGCCAAGTCCATCCAGTTTTCTGTTCAACCATTCAGCCATCCCTCTTCGTTCTGGCTACGGGGACACCATGGGAGACTGAAAGAACTTGAAAAACTCACAGTATAAAACAACCACTTCTGTTCTCTTGTGCCCGTCTCCTCCTAGATTGCTACAGAGAGAAATCAAGTTGCAAGATTTAACCTTGGTAAATCCAATCTGGCTGTTTCCAGTCACCTTCATGTCCTTCATGCACATGGGAATGGTTTCCTTGGAGATTTCCTCCAGTAATTTCCCGGACAAGAGCTAAGACTGACAGTTCCACCTTGATATTTTTGCAGATGGGAGAAACAATTTCCTTTTTTTTTTTTTTTTTCCAGTCGACAAGGAACCCCCAATTGCCACAACATTTAAAAGGTGATAGAAAGTAACCTCAGAATGAAGCCGGTGAACTCCCACAGCAACATGCAGAACATGTACCATAGAATTAAATCTATAATTACATTTTCTAAGGGAGCTCAGGAATAACTTTCCCCTTAGCTAGAACTTATATGGAATTAAGTCAGCAGATTCAGAACAAGGAAGCTCTCTCCAATCCCCTTCTATATCACAATACTTTTAGTATTATTTTCTAGCTATTACTAAGAAATAAGAGAGGATATAAAAGCTAAAGTAAAACCAAAAGAATTTAATTTAAAAAAAAAAATAATCAGAATTGCAGAAGTACATTGGAAAATGCAAAGTAGGAAAAGCTTTGGAGAGAACAAGAAAGAAGTTCTCCTGGAAAATTTTCAGAAGCAAAACTGAAAGTGAACAGCAAAATAAACTGACCCATGAAAAGTCAAAGCTCTCTGTTGGCCTTCAGCAGGCAGCATGTCTCTCTTCATTAGCGGAGTAAGAGAACAGATGAGCTGCCCTTGCTGTTCCTTTTGCATAGCAGCCAATGGTGCAGCACATAAGTGATCCTATTTCTCTGTGCTGCACAGAACTCACATTAAAAACAGGTTTGGGGTTTTTTAATGTTTTTTCATGGAAATTTTTTCCGTCTTCTAACCACTCCTATTTTACACCCCTTTTACTGTGACATTTATTGATTATTTTTTCTTGAATTCTCTTTTCATTGTACTTCCCTTATTATATTTCTTTTTTACGGCTTTCCTGGCATTCTCTTTGGTTATTCTGTGGTACACAAAATATTCTGGGTACAGGGATATTCTGTGATATCTCTGGCACACCATTCCACTTGCTGACTCGTCCCTTATTTCACAGTCTCCAGACACACAGACTCATGGGACACAAATGCAGATAAACTTCATTGCAAGCCTGAAGCTCCAGAGCACTAATGTAACACAAAAATAATAATGCACCATAATGGTTAGGAAAATGTATTTCTATTATGAGGGAAAGTTATTGAAACAGTTTCCTAAGACAATTTGCAAATTCCTCACTGTTGGAAGACTTTGCTGTTAACTCACCAATCTCTAGGTTTGGACAGTCAGAACTAGTGAAACAGCTCTGATATTTCTGCACACTGTCTCTTCCCTGGCTGTTCATAGACCAGCAAATTCAGTGGGGTCCTTGATATCCTGCCTTGATTCCTGCCCACCTTCCAGACAACTCCACTTTTGTTTCCTTCTCATTCACTCTGAACCGTACCATGAGGCCAGTGTTTGTCAGAGCCATTGACAGCAGGGTTATGTCTCCCCCTTCCTCTCTCCAGAGCTAAATCCCCTCCAGGATCAAGTCTGATGTTCATTCCTCCCTCCCAGGAATGCACTCCCAGCCGCTAGCTGCAGCCATTTCTCACTCCCTGGCTCAGAGGAGTGAGCTGCTGTCCTGTTCCCTGAGCACTGCCAGGATTTATGTGAACGATCATTCTTAGTGCTTGGTGTCCCATTTTAACACCAGCCTCAGAGATGGAAACCCACAGTTTGAGAAATGTCCCTGTCACCGTGTCAATATCCTCCTTTTTGAGATCCTCTTTCAGTTCCTACTCTCTAACACATCAAACATCAGGCATGGACAGCCCAGACCTGCCAGGGCTCTTTCATTCCGTGTAGCTCAAGTACATCAGGGCTGCTCTTAATATGAGCAGCATGTTAAGTTTTCAGACACCTTCAGCTGGGTCTGTCGTGCTGAGTGTCCCTATAAACACTGGGAGCCAGTTTCATTGCTTGCTTCCCTTACCTTCTAAGAACTCCTCTGTCCTGACACCTGCAAAAACCAAGGCAACTGTTAAGCCCTGCCAGCACAACAGATCTCATTTTGATGACCAAAATGCAATTGTTTTAGAGGAAATGTATAGTTTCTTCTCTCATACCAGGTTATAGATACTTGGAGGGCAGCACCTGGCACTTAACAGTGTTGGGGCATCTAAGCCAAAATGGTGCTAATGTCCTCTGCATGTATGTTACCTGACTTATCAAGGAGATTTGGTCAACATTTGAGCTTGTGGGGAAAACTTTCTCCCAGAGCCTGAGGCACAGGACCAATAAACACCTCTTGGCTGGACAACCTTCCACAAAGCTGCACATCCATCACAGTTCTGCTGCTGCCTTTCCTTCTCCAGAGCCATGAAAAACACCAGAGCAACAGTCCCAGCCCCTTCCACTTCCCCAGTGGCAGTTAAAAAGCCTGTCTGCAGCCCTTTCTCCTACCTAATCCCATAGCACAAGCAGCCCACGGGACATTCACGGAGAAATAAAACTGAGCAGCTTTCCCCCTTTGCCCAGATCCCTGAGGATCATTAAATGTGCTCTGAGCTTCTCCACCATTCAAAGACCATGGCAGGAGAGGAACCTCTTATCCATAGTTCTCAGAAGAATCAGTTCCAGATGATGGAGTAGAGGAACCTGTTGCATTAGCAACACTAATTCCAGGTACTAACAAAGGGGAAGAACTGGAATTGGCAAACCTTCCTAGCAGGGGATTTTCCTACAGCAAACAGTGTATTAAATACCACCTTCTGAAGAAAGAAATGACATAACGCTGATAGCATTTGACTTCAGCTGGAAAAATTTTTTTTCTAAATTAAAATTAGCTTTCTTTGCTGCAAGAAAAGTCCAGTTATTTTCCAGCCTCCTCTGATTCCTCAGGGAATCACATGGATTGTTTCCATTTTCTGGTGATGCTGATTTCAAGTGATGCTGATGGAAACATGTCTGCTAAGTTCTGTCATCCTCTTCATGTACATTTTCTTGGCCTCTCCAACCAGCAGCACGTTTCAATGAGAGGGAGGAGCTGGAGTTACTCACTGGCACCTGCTCTCATTCCCTCTCCAACTTCTCCGGAGATTGAATGAACTTCTTTTATGCCAGATATTACATTGCACTAAATTTCACACATGGCCAATTCTAACTCTTGCATTTTTTCAAAAAGTACAGCCACAGTTGGCCACTCTAAAAAGGTCTTACATTGTTTGCATAGCATATAGATTATATACCGCACACAGCAAATTTAGTGCACAAATATCCAATCAGGCTGGCAGAAACCAGTAACTGGGAACTGGAATATATGCAACAAAACAGCCAGGAGTGCCAGTGTCATTAAAGGAAACCTGGGTGCCAGAACAGGGACAATAGCCAGGGGTAAAAATGTGGCCAAGGAAATGTCCCCAGACCTGTGAAACAGTGGTGAAGTCACAAATACTAACCCCTCTTCACCCTCACTCAGTCTCCTGAGTAAGTCTCCTGGGTAAGTTAAGGTTAAGTCAAGGTTAAGAATGGTTTTTTCTGGGATATGCAACAGACATGGGGCATTGTGCGGTTTAGGTTTTGAAGCACTGAAATTCTGCAGCTCCCCCATAGCACCTCTCACCTGTCACCTCCCAGGAGTGAGCATCGTGGCCTCTTCTAAGCCATGGGAAAGGCAGGACTCCGAGGAGCACAGATCAGTGGATCAGTTCTCAGCAGCAGGGAGCAGCAGAGGGGAAGAACTGGCTGCTCTAACCCGCAGCACAAGCGATGCTTTGCTCCCTCCTCGGCAGCTGCCCAAAGCAGCACTAGTGGCTGCTGCAGGCATCAAGGGCAGGCTCTCCTCCCCACCTAAACCATCTCAGACCTCACAAAACCTTTACAGTACCTAAAAAACACCCTGAGCTTGTGGGGCTCCCACTGATGCCCCTCAGCTCTTTACTCTTGTCCTTTCCCAAACTTGCAGCAAGCCCTCCCTCTCTTCCAACCAAGTCTGCTGTCACAGCAAAAGGGAGCTTTGTCATCCTTTGGATATCATCCGAAGGCAATTTATCTCATTTGTTCCTGCAGTGCTGAAAAGCCTTGAAATGGCTCCTCCCCAGAATGAAGCTAAAAGGGTATTTTCTTCTGCTGAGATATGGAGAGAAAGATTATTTAATGCATTCTGCAAATTGTGTGGGCTCTGGAGGGGTGACTGCTTCCAGAGGGCACCTGCAGGAGAAAGGGGTATCTTTGCCTCTGTGTAAAACTGAAAACTCGGGCAGTACAGTTCCCAGACTGGGCCTCACCAGAATCAAACCCCAAAGATTAAAGCATTTTGTAGGCTGACACAAGTCAATACCAGCGCAGAGAGTCAAACACTTTTGCTTCTTCAGTAAATGCTCTTTCCACTACACTGCACATCTTATATAACAACTGCTTAATTAGAGAAAATTCACCCCAAGTGTTAAGTTGAAGTGAACAGAAAGATTTTCCTCATCACAGATGAAACGTTGGCTCAATCCTTGGAAAATGCATCTGAAGTACGTTTTAAAAATATTTTAAATTCACTCTGAAAACACCAAAACTAATTTTTCAATATCTTCTCCTGGCCTTTCTCTGTTGTGTTTTTTTTTTTTAATTATTAAATTTCACCAGACTTTTTGACAAATCAGCAAAGTCAGTATTTTTTACCTGAGAGTGCCTCCATCTGCTCTAACAACTGATCAAGACAAAACGTGTTGTCTGCTGATTTCAATGGGCACTCTGTTACTAACCTCACTGGAGCCAGTTTTTGAGGCTGAACATTACAATGTTACATTTAAAGTTAATATTTAAAGAATAACTTCATGGTGACAAAAAATTCTGAACTAAAGGCCTCACATTCCTGCTCTGTGATGTACTAGCTTTGCAAGAAAGACTGAAACTATGCATGAGGGCTTGCAGATTATCACCTGACATAATAATCAGGTTGGAAAATTGCTGCACTGTAATTGAGTCATTCAATTGCAACTATTGTTGGAGTTATCTCCTCCCCCTGGCCCAGGAGGCAGAGACAGATGAGCAGTCAGATCCTTGTACTTGAAACACTCCTAGGATGGAAAAACTGCAGTGCTGCTGCTTTGTTTTCCAGAAATTAAAGCTGATCCTCAGGGGAAAGGTGTCACTTAAAGATGTAAGGAAATTTATCTATGAAACCAGAGGAGACTGTCAAACTGAGTATGTCTAAATCAGCCGGTATTGGGACTGATGTTTCATTGGCTTCCAGCTTTCCTTGGCTATTTATAATTTCTAAAAGCTAGGTACAAAAAATCTGGTGATAGAAAGTTGTTGGGAATTTTTATTGGGTAGCACTCTACTCTTGCACTTGCTTACCATGCCCGGGTGTAAAGATCAAAGCAAATGAGAATCACAAACACACTGAATCTGATGGTCTACTTTGAAAGTTCATTCAGGTCAGTCAATTGATCATCATATTGCACACATCAAAGCATTACAGAGATAGCACTTGCTAAAACTATTTTTCAGTTCTTCCCTGCAAAGCAGCTTGATGGTCTAAGTATATCAGGACAACAAGCTTGTCTCCCCAGGCCCTGCAGCACAAGTATAACCTCAGCCTTTCAAAGTACATGAAGCCCTATGCATGCAGTTAATTATAAATAGTGTTGAAATGGGAGCTTAAAAATGGAAGGTCGTGTTCCCTCCATCTGAACATTAAATCCCTTCAAGATCAGGCTGCCCTAGATAGAAGTGGCTGTGTTCAGCTGTGTGGTATCTGTATTACAAAATGTTCTTTGAAATGATCAGGTGGTGAAAGGAGTTTGACTTGTACTTTACCGGAGAGCCAAAGCAAAGAGGAAGGGTTAGACACACTGCCTGTGCTAAGTGCTCTGCTAACAGCACAAGCATGTTTGTTAGAGCTTGGGAATGTCTAATGGTGAGCTTACTTTATCCCATTGGAGATGGGCTTCAAGGAAAGGGCAAAGCCCATGAAGCATGAGGTATAATACCTGCAGCCATTCAAACACACACATCAGAAACCATTAGTAGGATTTATCACAGCCACCCTTCTTTAAATTAATATTCAGTCACAAATGAGAAATACTGAGAGTCAGAAGCTTTTGCTAGTTTTCTGTCATTGCAAATTGACACTGACCAGAATCCTTTGCTCTTCCCCAGAGGCCCAAAACCAGCAGAAAGGCATGCCAAGCCTGAATCCAGACCCATCCTTGGAGATGCACTGGCTCTACTTCCCTCTAGGTCTTATTTTGTCCTATTGTTTTTGGACATCAGGGAGAAGTTCTTCACTGAAAGGATTGTCAAGCACTGGAATGGGCTGCCCAGGAAAACGTTGGGGTCACCATCCCTGGAAGTGATTAAGAAATGACAGGACATGGCATTTAGTGCTATAGTTTAGTTGACATGGTGGTGTTCAGTCAAAGGTTGTGCTCAATGGTCGTGGGGGTCTTTTCCAACTGTAATGATTCTATGATTTTCTTTCTGCCCATGTTAACCTGGTCAGTGTAAGATGTTTCTCACATTTTTAACCTGCCAAAGACAAATCCTGTGAGCCAACTCTCCCAAATGCTTGTGCCAATAACTTCCTGTCTGACTATGCCATGGCCACGAGCACCCAAAGACTGGTGCCTCCCACTAGAAGCACTGAGCACCAGCACTGCCTGAGTTGTTGAGGGGATCTGGAGTCTTTCCAGGGTCCACCTACACCTCCAATGTGAAACAACACCAGTCACAGAGACCAGTGGTGCTGCCTGTGATCAGCTGTGCAGCCACTCTGTGGGTTTGACCATCCTTGTAAGAATGGGTGACTGAGCTTGGTTCTATCCAGTTCCACTCTTACTCACTCCAGAAAAGTACCCTCAATTATTTCTTGGGGAAGATGAATAAGGAAGATGCTGCTCTTGCTTCTTGTGGAGAAGGGAGATGGGTCCTGGTATGGCCACCTGAAATTGCAACCAGATACTTTGCCTGAGGTTGAATAATACATTTTTGCTCAAATTTGGTGAAATGGGGATTTTCCAGGTTTCAATTAAAACCAAAAAATGTGTCATTCCCCTTCACTTTGCTCTTTATATTGTGTTTTTAAGGGTGGTGAGGTCTACTTTAGAATCACTGATTTGGGTGTGCTGTATATATGTAGGATTACTTACGAATTCTTGGAGACTGTTTTGACCTTCAACTGCAAAACCAGACCATCTTGTGTCCCTCCTTCCATATTTCAAAACAAAACACTACCCCTTTCCAGAAGAAGCTTGTGCTTCTGGAAGCATGCAAGTCCTGTGCAGAGAGTAATCAATGTGATGAGTGAAAAGCTCCACTGCCCTTCGTGCAAAGAGCATCATCACCTGTTTGGCACAGAACAAGGCCAGGGCCTAAAGTACATGAATATTCCCAAATATTGCCCATTACAAAATGGCAACAGCATAACGACGGTTCCTGACACAATTCAGCCCAAAACAGCTCCAAAGCTGTGATGAAAATTTGTGATTCAGATTACGTATGTACATGGGCATTGGTAGGATCAGATACCTTGGCAAGGGAAAACAGTGCTGATACCTTTTGCAAGCCCATTTTTGCAATTTCTGCTCATATTTGACAGAAATTGGTGCAACTCCTTGGTCTTACAGACTGATCAGAGAGGCAGCAAAAGCTGTAAAGGTTTCTACTGGCTGGTGTCCCAAGGACATGGATGAGCATCAGTTCTGCTTGGGCAAGCATGTACTGCAGAATCAGAGCTCTGGTTTTGGACCTCATTGGCTGTTTAGCTTTACTCTCTCTGGTGACTGTTTTGACCAAAATTGTAGTATATGTTTGTCATGAAAATTACAGCACCATATTCATCTGATAAGAATTCAAACAATAAAGGAAGCATGAAATTAATCAGAGTGATGGAAATTGATAAAATACAAGCTTGATCCATCCTTCTCCTAGTGTCACTGTCCTTTTAAGGTCCACTTGGAGTTGTTGTATGGGCTGGTTTTTAGGTTGGGTGAAGTTTATGAGAAGAGATGAATAGGTATCTATTGATTGTGTCTAAGCAAAGAAGACTACAGTACACTCATCCAATTCTTTCCAGTGACAGATGGATTTTATGACAATATGTATTAACTGATAAAATCAATTTTCTTAAATGAAGATAAGAGGAGATCCTTAGTTAAAAGTAGGTATTCCATGGCTTTTCTATGAGACGCTTGATTTTTGAAAATCCTTTGTATAAAAATTTGCAAGAGAGAAAGGACCATTAAAACAAAACCCATGCACAAAGGAATCAATATAACAAGAAAATCCAGTTTAATTTTTTTTTTTTTTGTCAACTCCTAAATTGCCTGTCTTCATCCCATTTTCTACCCTGTTTTCCAGCAGACACTCTGAGCTTGCACTCAATGGCAACATGAGACCAGAGGTAATTCCAGGACACTCGAGGTGTCTTCAGCTCAGTCCTTCAGTGCCATCCGGTCTGAAGATGTTTGTGTCGTCAAAGGCCTGTAAGAACATACAGATGCCTACAATTTCCTGTGTCCAAACAGTGGGGACTGAAAATGACAGTGGTAATGACATCCTGGCAATCAAAGCTGAGAATGACTCACATGCTGGTTTTAAATGGAACAAAGAAAACCAATTGTATTTCAATTCTGCAGGTGCCAGAAATTGAACTTGGGGTAAATCAGGGTAGCTACTCGTTTATTTTTCTGTGGTTTCTTAATACCTCAGGAAAGTAGAAACTCAAGGAAGAAAAATTGGTAGAACTGAAACAAAATCTTGAAGTGAAACAGACATTTTTTTTGCTGAATTCCAAAGCAAAATACAGAAATAAAAATATTTTGCATTCAAAATGTATGCCAAGTGTTGACATTTCTCCAATACTAAATCCAAAGATGTCTGAAAACTGAGATAATTTCAAGTCAATACTTTTTGGCCGTCGTTATTAGAAAAAGGTGTATATTTTATAGTCATACTATTATTGTTGTTTTATGAACTGGAAATTTGGAAAACTTTATACAATATCATGAAATCTGATTTTTTGGGGGGTGAAAGTAAAATACATAAATCTGAAACCTTTTGTTCAGCTTCACATCTTGGACATATGTGATATACTAAGACTCCCTGTGACTGAAGTTACAAATGCTACTTTTGCTGTGCTCATTTGGATTTAACACTAAGGCTATGCCTCAAATATAGTGGTTTTTACAAATAGCACTTTGGCTCAAGGGAAGCTGTCTTCATTTTATGACAAGACAAAAACAGCCTCAGCTCCTAAAAGTAATAGCTCATGCTGTTTAGTTCTCAGATCCCTGATTCAGCTACTGTTATAGCAGTAAAAATAGCAGCTCTCATACATGTATTCTAAGTGCACGTTAGGAACTGCAGTTGAAACAGTTTCAGGTATACATTTGTAATGAACAAATGTCTGTCTAACCTATCCCATTATCTCGGTGATTGCAGAGGTATTACTGACACTTCAAAAACATCTCATAAAAATATTCTCCAAAAACAATAAAAACACTTGATAAGCCTTGTAGGGCTCTGAAGAGCAAGTTCTTCCCCATCCATAGCTGAAAAGCTGCTATTGTCTCATTGATGATCTGAATATCTTGAATAGAATTTTAGCACAAATGAAATGTGCTATCAGCAGTTGTAATTCACATTTAAAAGGAGCTCTTGCTCAGATATCTAAGTATTTTACAAGCAAGCCTCATTGATGATTTCTGCATGGCTTTGTATCCCTTTTATGGAGTGCACTGGTGCAGGGCAAAGCTGAAGGGCTGGTGCCAGCCCTGCGAGAACCCATCACTCCTGAGAGATAAACTCTGGCAGATCTCACATGTGGTACCATGGATGTGCCTGTGAGACATCCCAGTGACAGCACGCTGTACACCCAGCACCTGGGCAGTGCATAACTGCATGGGAAAGATCCTGTCACAGTAGTAACTAAGGAGATCCTCTGGGAAGAGCAGGAGAAGGGGCTGGAAACCTCTGGAAGAACCGTCACACTGCTAAGTTCTGCCCTTGAGCAAGCACAATACCCGCTGGAGGCAGGAGAATATTTTTAAGGAACTGGCACTTCATATTGCTGTAAAAATCAAACCCAGGCTGGCTCAGTGAGTTCTGAAGGAGAATATCTTTAGAAAATTTCCTATAAATGTTTAATAATTTCATCCTGGAGAGCATTTAATTAGCAATCTAATTAACCTTTTTGTATTCGTTGCTTGCAGAGGCGCTTAGCTCCAATGCAGGCACTTTCCTCAGGGGATCACAAGGGGAATTCCTAAGCTGGGGAAGACCCAGGGGAGTCCCAAGAACACCAGAAGCCAGCAGCTCCTGCAAGAGTGGCTGAGGAGGCACTGGGGGACCAGGGGTAACAGCATCAAGTCCACGTTCCTGCAGAGAGCAGGTGAACAGGGCTGGTGTCTCATCCAGGGGCAGTTTGTGTGGCCATTGGGGCAGGAGCAGGAACAGGGAGGGCAACTTTTTGTTGGAGGGACAGGCTGCTGGCTGAGTGGAGAGACTTGAAGTCCACATGACTCAGTAACTGGGCACTGCTGTGAGACCACCTGCACAGGGCAAGGGCACTTGTCCTGCCATCCCCTCCAGGCAGGATGGTGGGCACTTGTCTGTGATGCCTCCACACAGACGGAGCTGCAGAAGGGAGAGGCTGCATGTGGATATGAGTCAACAGTGCACCTTGGCAGACAAAAGGGACAACCATGTCCTGGGGTGCATCCAGCACACCATCACCAGCCAGCTGAGGGAGGAGATTTTCCTGCTCTACTGTGCTAGTGAGGCCTTACCTCGAGTCCTGTGTGAGGTTTTGGGCATCACAATATGAGGATACAAAGCTATTAGAGAGCATTCAAAGGAGGGCTACAAAGATCATGAAGGGTCTAGAGGGTGAGGATGACTGAGGTCACTTGACTTGCTCAGCTTAGAGAAGAGGAGGCTGAGGAGAGACCTCCTTGCAGTCTTCAACATCCTCATGAGGGGAAGCAGAGGGGCAGGCATTGATCTCCTCTCTGTGGTGACCAGTGACAGGACCTGAGGGAGTGGCATGAAGTTGAGTCAGGGGAGGTTTAGATTGGATATTAGGAAAAGGTTCTTCACCCAGAGGGTCGTTGGGTAGTCCTACAGGTCCCCAGGACAGTAGTCACAACACCGAGCCTGACAGAGTTCAAGAAGCGTTTGGACAACGCTCTCAGGCACATGATGAGACTCTTGGGGATTCTGTGATTCTGTCCAATGCAGGGCCAGGAGATGGACCCAATATGGGCCCTTGTGGGATCCTTGTGGGTCCTTTCCAACTCCAGATATTCTATGATTCAATGCAGTGCAGAGCTCAGGTTGCAGGAAGGGCCTGGACCTTTCTCCTGGGGCAGGGACAGGCAGCAGACCTGCCTGCAAAGGTGTGCCAAGGTGGATGCACATGTTCTTAATCCACCTGGTGTGCTTAAGTCCATTGGCTTCTTCCACTCTTTCAACAGAATTCCACCCATCTAAGACACAAACTTGTTGAAGATTTTCAAAGTAACTAGCAACTCTCAGAAAAACGTGACAAGGCAGAAAATCTGCAACTAAACAATTTTTTAATGAACTACATAGATGTTTTAGTGGGCTTAGTTAATAGGTATTTAAATGGATTTAATGATTTGCATTAAAAATGAGGAAGTGAATAAATTATCTA
>JAWWLV010000121.1:108742514-108754946 GCA_035041135.1 Platyrinchus mystaceus | reverse complement strand
TTAGTGGGCTTAGTTAATAGGTATTTAAATGGATTTAATGATTTGCATTAAAAATGAGGAAGTGAATAAATTATCTAGAATGTTCTTTGTTAGGACTGAGGAGAAACTTCAAAAACATCTATTGTTTACCTGCATATCAGCATAGAACAAATATTTGAGAACTTCATACGTCTGATACCAGTTTCCCTTTTACACTCTGAGAGCTTTACCAATACTAAAATTATTTTGAGAATTTTCATATTGATAAAAGGTGCTCCATCACTGAGTGCTTAATAACAGAGAGAAAGCTTCCTAATATGGCAAGTGTCATTGGCCAACAAAAGGCCAGCAAGTATGACATCAATTAATCAGGCATTTCCCAAAGGAGGTGATCTTTGACATGTTAGCAGGATAACCTGTTTTGTTCTGTTGCCTTCCTGCTTATTTTAATCCCCACAACAGCCCATTCTCAGTCACCAATGTGTGCAGTTCAGTAGAGACTTTTTAAAACAATTGGTGTTTACTTAATCGAGGTAAAGTAACTTGCAACCATAAATGTGTAAGTCTGGATCTGGAAAGGAAATAAAACCTGAAATTAGTCACAAAGTCTGCCATTCAGTGACAATATTTTTTCCATGTCAGATTAAAAAAAAAAAAAAAAATGACCTGGGGACTGAGAGCTGTCAATTAATCCAGGATTTTGGGTATTTTAGGCTATCAATGAACAAAATAATGTGTATATTTTTCTGTCATATTTCACTAAGCTACTGTCTTTTTGTGCTCTAGGGAGACAGAGTTTGGAACTCGAAGTGATGAAGCAGTTTCCTGATAATTTATGGGACAAGACTGACAGTTTTGTGCTTTACTCAAAAAAGTTTTAGCAAGATTCAGCCACTGAGGTGATCAAATCAGGTCTCCAGAAGGATATCTGAGGCCACCTGAGGAGGGACTGTCATTTATACCCTATTTATAACATGGTATTTTCTACTTCCTCTAAATGGTACTGTACTGCATGTGCAAATTGCTCAGTGCCTGGAGGCCAGAGAAAATAGCACCATAACTTCTGCTTGGTAGAGGAATGAAAATGAGCTTATTTACTTTCCAAGGTTTTAGGAACCTGAGACAGAGCTCTGAAATACATAAGGACATAACACATTGGCTTCAGCAGCTTCTGATCTGCCCTATGTCAATGCCTAAGTATACATCACAGAATGACCAGTTCTATATCAACATTCCTGGGAGAAATAAAGTCTCAGTACTGCTGTATTTTCTGCTTCCAGACAGAAGGTGTGCAAATTTGGCTCAATAGTTAATGACACGGTTGATCTAAAAGCAGGTCTGTTATCTCATTGCAATGGAGGTGCCCTTCATCTTTTTGACACAGTCTTTGTTCTCTTGGATATTACTGTGTCCCACGAGCTATTTGCAAACCCCACAATGATAAGCAGTAATGAGAGGAAAGAATGGAGTCAGCATCGTTGGGTCTGCCCAGTAACGAGCCAGAAGATATTTTAAAAGTAAGTCATATTCTTAAGTTTGCAAGCTACATAATAAAACAGAGGGGACAGGAGGAAGAAATTGGACCAGAGAGATAAAGATCAAATTTCCCAGTATTTGAAGTCTTTGCTCATGCCAGTGGATTTTATTTACAGACTAATTAAGTTGTCTGAAAAAGAGACACCAAAGACTACATGGCAGCAAAATCTGGCAGTAGTTGTACTTCTCTTCTTGTTAATTCTTGGAGCTTGAAGAATTTGGTTTCCGTTTCAATGTGTGCAAAAGCAGTTTTTTATTTACCATATTTCACTGATAATTATTTCATGAAGTAACTTTTACAGAAGTGGTTGCTAGATGATTATGCTCCAGATGTTTATTAAGGTTGATAAATGTATTTTGGTATTAAAATTCTGTAGCATGTAAAACAGTTGCAAAAGGACAGATGGCCCCTTGTAATTACTATTTCTGTTAATTAGTTCTATTTCTGGTTTGTCTACAACTGCAAAAAGAGGAGAAGGTTCCTATGTGAGGTGCTCTTTATTCCCAGTGAAAGAGATGATTCTTGAACAAGGCAAGAGCAATTTGATAAGTAAGAGGGAGAGAAAATAAGATTTATTTTCTGTTATTGTATAGATAAGAAGCTGAGAAATAAAAATGAGAGGGCCTTGTCTACACTTCTACTAGCGAACAGCTAAACAGCACCAGAGACTCTGTCTCACCTCTGAGGTAAAATGCATGTGTTTTTTATATCCCGTGAGTTGGACATATGTGTGGGGTTTGACACCTCAGGTGCAAGTCACTTGAGTGTGTTTACAGTTCTTCTCACCCACCTTCCATTATTACCACACGTGTTCCAACTCCTACACACTCTTAGCCTCCAAAAAAAGATGTCTGAATTAAAGTGTCTGGCTCATGCTGACTTTTAAATTGTCTGGAAGCTCACTGGCTCAGGAATAAAACAGTTTCAACAAGTTTAATGACGAAATAGGGAAGGCTGAACTGTTGTGCCCCAGTGTTGTCCAATTTGTGCACAGAACTGTAGCACCATTTTAGACCAGGATCTATTTGTCACCACATTAACACCTGCAATGAAATTGTCCACTTACATGTTCTCAGTCTAGTGGAAATACCATAAAAATACTTATACCACCATCTAAGGGATTTAAGTCAGGTCTTTACTGTTTTGGCAGAGGAACTAATGCAACCAGACCCTCACCTTCTGTTTAGTGTTAGCACCAGCACTGAAATCTGTACCTTTGTGTGCTTCTGAAGATGAGATGATGCCTGACACAAGTTTGGTAAGGCAAGTTGGGCATGCAAACTTCATTAAAGAAACATTTTTGAAAGTTACATTTGGGAAAATACATGGGCTCTATTGTGACAATGGAGATGGACCAATTATCTGACCTCTCTTCCATACTAGCTACATTCAAAATGTTTTAAGTAGTAGCTTTTAGAGTTTCAAAAGAAAGACCACCTTTTAAAGTTTCTTCGAACTTGGATTAGTAATGGAGAGAACATCTCCAAGTATGGAGATGCCACATACTCTTCAGGTACCTGTGGTAAAGTTGTGATCACTCTTGTGGTAAATAATAATAATAATAAAATAAATAATTTTCTTATATTGAGTTTGAATGTCCCATGTAGCAACTAGGATCTCATCCTGTCACTGAGCAGTTGTCTGAAAAGTTTCTTGGTCTTTGTATCCTCCAAAGAGTTGCAGACAAAAATAGAATCTCCTCTAAGTTTCCTTTTTTTTTTTTTTTCACACTGAACAATTTTTCTTCTGTTTCTTCTTTCTCATCTTGTACTGCTACTCCCCATCCACCCTGAGGGCTCATCTACACTGACTTCATCCAGCAAGTCCCTCTCCACTGGCCCATGTCTCCAGCCTGACAAGCTCTCCTTGAATAGAAAATATCTTCTGCAAACATGCTGAGAGAGAATTCTGGCACATCATCCAATTCATTAATAAAGTTGTCAAGCAGTAACCATTGCTCCAGTATGGATCCCTAAAGGATGTCACCAGTAACCAGCCAGCAGCTGGACTAAGTAGGTCCAATCACTTGCTGTTTAGCATTTTTCCCTTTCTGGTTAGATTATTTATGTTCTGAATAAAGAAAAAAATAAAAAGGAAGGGTACATTTTGTGATAGTAGCAATTAGTTACAAGCTCAGGGCTAAAGAAGAAAACTTATATTAATAATATTTATTTTGGATTCTGTTCCCAGTAACTCTGCTCCTAGATCAACCTTGGGTTAATGACATATTGAGTAATTTTTCACTTATAATTATCAAGCTTTTGATTAAGCCAATTTTCTAATATTATTGACAATATTGGTATATTATAGCTGTTGCAATACCTATTACTAGTCTATAAATAGTTTATAATTAGTTTTTTACTAATTCTATAACTTCAGGTAACTCAGATTAAACTGAGTTGAGGGAAGTAAGCCAAATAATCTACCAGGACAGTCCAGTTCTGTGCCTGAATTCCTCTGAAGTTTGCTTTCATTTAGAAAACAAATTCAGGGTATGATGTTCATTCAGGATCAGGATCTCAGAGAAGTTCTGAAATACAGAGAAGTAAAATTTTGAACTTTAAATTTCCTTATAATGAACCAGAACATTGGGGTTTTTTTCATTTCCCATTATTATTTATTTCAATGGTAAAAGAAGTCCATAAGAGAAAGGCACCTTGCTGACTTATTGCATAACCTTAAGAAAGTGATCTGTCCTTGTCTGGACAGAAAAGGGCTGATAACAAAAGCCCTTCAGAGGAAACATTCAGGCACATGCCTAAATATATCACCAGGGCGAACATTTGCAATCCATAAAGTTAACTACATCTGTACATTATTTATGGTATCTGGGCTCTAAGGTGTGGGTGTGCATTCTATCCACCACCTTAAAACCCTGCTTGTGGTACAAATCACAACCTAATTATAAAGTCAGTATAAAACTCTGGTGCAAACATGCCTGTTTTCCTCCAACAAGGGCAGCTGAAAGCAGCCAGGAGCGATAGCAGTGGTGCTGCTGGAAGTCTCTTGTTAAGACACCATCCCTTGGTCATGTCATTCCCATTATGCCTGACCTCCTATCACTTCTCTGGGCCAGCACCAGAAACCTGCAGCAGCAACCAAATACTCCACTAATGTGAGCCAAAGATTAATTTTATCAAACTGTGCATTGTCCTGTGGATCTTTCCCTACTTGTTGCTATTTGCTGTCACTGAGTTAAGACATTAGGGGATGTCTTTTGGAATGGAACGTGCAATTACAGAAATTTTCAAAGAAAGAAGGAAGCTGTATCAGCCATATGACGTTGCTCCCTGTCTGCACTTCTTTTAAGTGAACTTCTTTACAGATCCCAAAGGGCAATTCCCTGCCTGTCTTGTCCCTTAACTCTTTTCCACCCCTCTTCTTCCTCAGTGCTCTGTCACTTCTGTTTCATGCCACATTTCTTAGATTTCTTTTAGAAGCATTGTCTGCTCAAGTGGAGAAATATAGTCACAGTTCCCTCTACTATTAATTTTAATTCATTTTTAATGCTTATGCAATGTTTTCCTTGAATGGTTTAGCCTAAGTGTCTATTTTCCTTTGGATCAAAGACCTTCCTTAAATCCATTCCTATACTTAATAATCCTGTTTCATTTTCTTTTGGCTTAATAATGAATGTACTTGCTGGAAAATGAAGACGAAAGACCTCTAAAAGTTGCTGTGTCCATCTCAGTCTCTCAGCTTGGCTCTGTTTACATAGACTGACATTTTAAATGTATGCCTAAGTGCTGTAGGTACACACAAATGGGTAAACATATATTTCTAAAACACAGGAGTGAAAATGCTGCCTGAACACAGCAGGGTTAGAAACCTATGATATCAGATTGTGAGTGGGTTTTTTTTTTAAATAGCTGCTTTGCTTTTAAATTGAGGCTGATGTGGCACCTTTTTCCCACTTTATAATTGGCTGGCTGCTGAGTGAGGGGTTTGTGTGAGTTGTCCCATTACCCACACCCCAGGCTGTGGGTGTGATGAGCAGAGGCCACAGTTGGGCATCCACAAGCTGGGCAGCTGTGGTGAAGAAAAAATACTAAAGCCAGGCCTGTCCCTGCACTGTCCTGGTTACTTCCTAGACACGTCTGGGTTTTAACTCCAAGAACAGCATTATAAGAAGTGCATAAATAAGTGTGCTTTAGCGCTTTCCTACATGTGACCTAGTAAGTCAAAAGTAACCAATTCTTTCAGATTTCAATGGGAGTTTTTTAACACCAACACACTTTATGGCTTGATTGTTTTTAGGATTAGTCTTTCTGTCTATTTAATTCAAGTTATTGGACATTCCCTTATGTTACAATGAGTTTTGGCGTCCACCAGAGGAAAGATCTGTGAATTGAAACAGGATAATAACTCAGCATAATGCACAAGGCAACCTTATTGCTTAGACATATTAGAGGTGTTCTAGCAACAGAAGGAGAAAAATTGCAGAGGGAAATGCCACGTGGGAGGCTGGAAGAATATCAAGACAGCATCAGACTGTCCATCTCCCTTAAACCAGCAGTCCATCTCCCTTAAACCGTATTACTTTAAAGGCTATCTTCTGTATATGCTTAATTGCTGAATTAGACTGAAGATAATAAAAGTATATGCTTGCCCCCCTGTGGAAATAAAGACTCTTTCATGTATACCAGCCTCAGGAATCAAACACTGAAGAGTCTGTCATCACCTGCAGGTGAATTTGAGAAAGATTGTGTCCATCTTTAGAGGATTAATCTGTGTGTAGTTGATAAGTGCACAGAGTTCACTTACCTCTACAGGGGCAGTAAACATTGTGCCCATTTTTCACAGCCTGCATTGGATCAGCAAATTAATGAATTTACCCATTTCTTTCTTTACCACCACACCAGTGAATGACATTTTCCTATTAACCAATGTGTGTATGAGGGGCTTTCCATCTGCTGGAGGTACCTATCCAGCATGTTACACAACACTGATAAAAATGTAATACTATAGAAATCAGTGCCAGTAAAATTCTGTACAATGTTTAGACAAGTCAATGAAAGGGCAGGGCAGTTAAATAAGATGCTTAAGTCATTAAATGTTTACATTATAAATATTTATCTTTGGAAACTAGACACACTGCTATTCCCTGAATGTCATCAGCTATTAGTTGTATAATCTGTGATTGTAAACACACTTCTGTTGTTTCCTAAGCATTTTGGGCTTTAAAGGCTGAGAACAGTTGAAAAGCAGTCAAAATTTATTTCCAAAGAGCTTGTTCACTAGACAGACTTCCTTAATAGCTTTTTCCTTGGAAGGATTTGAAATTGCACCATTTCATACCTCAAAGCAACCATCTCAGAGAAGAATTTGAAACACTGAAGATGAAGGGGGCTCCTGTAAGTCTTCCCAAACTCATAGATGGGTGATCTTGCTGCCAAAATTTGCTAAGTACCCACATATGAGCATGAAAATGCCTATTCCAAGCAATAGTAAATGTCCATTTTTAGCAGCGTCTTGTCACCAGCAGAAACTGCAAGGAAATACATCCTATATAAGAGTATAACAAAAATTTAAGCAAATGGTAATTTCTCCACATGGTCTGCCAGCCACAGGCAAGGGTTCTCCAGCAGCACTTCTGTTCCGCATGAGATATGTTGGCATCAAGACAGGCATCCTTCATATAAATAAATTTACAATAATAGCCCAGTGATGAGGCTGATTTATTTCACTCTATTTTATAGTCTTTCCATCCCTCAGTGTTTCTTTCCCTTACAGTACAATTGGTCCCAGCTGCAAGCAGGCTAAGTGATGTCTCTCAAGCCACAGGAATCCCATTTTATAGGACTCCTGGCTTGGAACATGAAATAACAGGTGACTAAGTCATGTGAAGTGCACTCTTGTATGCAACAGAGCACACCAGGCATCTTGCAGCATGTTGTGGATGGTCCTTTATAACTTTCTAAAATCAGTGCTCTTCCATGGCATTCTCCTGTCTGCAAGCTAAAATTGGTGGTGGGCTGTTTTGCAGTCACAACACAGATCACTGTCACAGAATCCTGGTGTCATAGAATAATAGAATCATAGAATCATTTTCATTCAAAAAGACCTCTAGGAGCATTGAGTTAAACCATTTACCAAGCATTGCCAAGTCCAACATTAAACTCTGTCCCTCAATGCCATATCTACACATCTTTCAAGCACCTCCAGGGATGGTGACTCAACCACTACCCTGGACAGCTTCTTCCAATGCTTGACAAACCTTTTGCTGAAGCAATGTTTCCTAATATCCAATCTAAACTTCCTCTGGCACAACTTGAAGCCATTTCCTCTCGTCTTATTACTTTAGAAGAGATTGACCTTCAGCTCATTATATCCTCCTTTTGGGTAGTTGTGGAGAGTGATAAGGTTCCCTCATGAGCCTCCTTTTCTCCAGGCTGAGCATCCCAGTTTCCTCAGCCACTCCTCACAAGACACGTGCTCGAGACCCTTCACCAACTTTGTCGCTCTTCTTTGGATGCAATGAACACAGGTTTCTGCAACAGGGAGTCAAACACCAGGAGGAAAGCAACCAGTCTGTAGGTTTGAGAGACACAAGTATAGTCAGGGGTAGGTGCAAAATAGTGGGAAGACCTTGAAGTGAGGGCCAAAACCTCAATCTTAAGCTCAGCACAAGCTTGGCAGGTTTGTGGAGGGAAAGAAGAGAAAGTCAAGTATCAGAATGATACAGCTTCTTTCCAGTAGTGGGATCCCCATGTGTCTTCACTTTTATCTTTAGCCGGTTCACTTTTCTAATTTCCAGGACTTTCAGGGTGCAATTATACCTTTAAATTACCTCTCAGCTGAAAAAAAAATCATGTAACCTGCAAGTTAATCAGTCACATCTCAGCAGTGTAATTGTGTATAGAACAGTCAAGTCCATGAAAGCTGTGTAAGGTGACAGCACCTGGAAACCTGATGTTTCCTTCTCCCAGTCTCTAATTGGTGCTTTATCAACTGCATCTACTCCCTTCTCTAAAACAATTGTCCTTTTAATTAATATTTTACTTGGAACTGATTTCTTTGTGAAGGTGACAATGTGCATGTTTCTGTGTCTGCTTATCGGAGAAATGCAGTGTCAGTGGAGCATTGCTGAGAGCTGGATAAGTACATAAACAGTATTTGGGAAAAAAAAAAAAAACAAACCACACAACAAAACAGATTTTTCAGATTTACAGAAATGCTTTTTTAATCATTTTGTTTGAACAGTCTCATCCTTTACCTTTATTGATTAAAAATATAAAGGTCAGTTTCTAATTAAAAGGGTTTTTGAAAACAAACCCCCGAAAGTTTAATTTCCAAAGCCTCTAAAATACTATCGTTTGATGGTTTTGAGCTCTTTCTCCCACTTAATTTTTGAAAAAAAATTTCATCAAAATCAATGGGGCTTGGTGGAAAATATTGAAAGTATTGACTAAAATTTCTGGAAAATAACAATGAGCAAGTAAAATCACATTCAGTGTCCTGGAAGAAATATCTGACGACAAAATGTGTGCAGCATTCCTGTTAAAAAAACCCCAAATCTATTGCTGTCTGCTGTTAAGATCTGGTGAATAGCTTTGCAGATAGCAATGGGTCCTGCAGTTTTTGTTCCTCTGTTCCACTCTGCACAGGTCTTTACTTAGCACTAAATTTGCCTATAGTGATCATGCTACTATATAATTTCCATTCATGTGCACTCTCTATGCTTTGTCATCACTTCTAAGGATTGAATAACATCTCTTAGGGCAAGGAATAAAGTAGAAGGAATAAAATTGTAATGTCATTTGGAGGTATGCCTTGGCTCACATGAATGTCACTTAGTCCTGCCAGAAGATCTGGAAGTTGAACCTTATTCCTACTCCCTCTCTCTCTCCACTGAATCGATTTCTCACAAGTCTTGTCCTCAAGTTTTTCATCTCTGGGTTTTGAAATCATTAGAGCGATTTTGGCATTGCTTCCACAAAGTCAGTAAAACTTCAAGGTCTTTCTCTGAAAGCTTGGTTGGGGCTGTGGAGGCTGTGTCTGTGTAGCCGTGTTTCTTTGCAACGTTAAAAGATCATCACAGCAGTGGACTGAAAGCTCATCTTTCCATATAGAAGGGCACCCAGTGCTATTGGAAACTGCTGCTCCAACTAAACATGTGAGATTTGTTCCGTGCTGAAATCCCAGCTAAAATATATATGGCACTAAGAGCTGCCCCCGTTGCAAAAGGAATACATGTTTGTACTTCATTGAGGCTGAAATCGCTCCCTCAGTTGGTTAGGAAATATTATTAGAGATGTGGTTTAATGATGAATTTGGGAGGGTTGGGCTAAATGTTGGTCTTAATGGGCTTAGAGTTCTTTTTCAACCTTGATGATTCCATGATTCCAGGTACTTAGATTTCAATAGATAAGCATTTTGACATTTCAGAATTTTTTGCCTTGCTCAGAATATAAGAAATTGCTCTTAAAATAATTGCTTTGAAAAAAATGAGCATACAGAATCCACAATGACATTTCTTTCTTTCTTTTTTTTTTTTTTAATTTCTGGTGACCTTTACTAAAAAGACTGATTTTGCAAATTCTTATGTAGCAACTTTCTGCATTCAAGAACTGGGAGTTGTCTTCCTCTTTCCTTTTCCAGGTAAATGCACACTATATTTTCCCCATCAAAACTAGATTTAAAAAAGCCTAAGTGATCTGGAAGTTGAGGTCAGGAAGAAAACAGCCTGATATATAATAAAAGACTAACTTCTTCTCACTTTCTAGAACTGATTCTGATACAAAGAGGTAGCAGGAGAAGGAAGAAATATCAGGCATCAAAAGGATTTTCATTTTTTTGTGTGAAGAGGAAAGAAACATGTCAGGATAAAACCTGACATATCTCAGAGATTTCAGTTGTTGCAGGAGGAAGATAAGTTTATCTTTTGTCTCCTGAGAGGAGTTTGTTTGTTTCTTTCTTTCCTTTTAGTAAAAAAGAAAGAAAAAAAAAAAAGAGGCAAATCTTTTTCAGTCTGACATCAGATTTGCTCTCTGACTAAATTGGTTTTGGAGTTCTTTATCAAAATATTCTGGGAAACTATCACACAGATGCAGCCTATATTAGAAATGTCAGAATACCATTTGTGAGCAGAAAAAGAATCAGAGCACAGGAATAGAAAGGAAATATCGGGGGGGGGGGTGTTGGTAATTAAGATTACAATGTTATGATTTTTAAAAGTCAATCAAAGCATAAGTATTGCAGGCAAATGAAAGGCTGCACCTCATAAGTAAATGCTTTGTATAATCAGCAACTTCGCAAAGAGGTTTATAGGGTGCTATTTTTTTAATCTTAAATATTATATCAACATTAAAACAAATACCCTGAACTCTCATCACAAATGCACGATCTAACTTGTTACCCAGTCCTCCTGACTTTAACATCTATCTGTTGTTTGAGAACTTGATTCATAATGGTAATTCAATAATCATTCTGCATATCTGATGTATTCTGATGATTTTTGAAATTAGAACATAAAGAGCATCTTCACTATAGACCAAATGTTCAGACTGTAGATGTCCAGAAGAGGCTTCAAGAGGGATTAAGTCCAGGGATCCTCATTAATCTGAATGTTTCATTACCAGACATTTAGAGAAGAAAATTCAGCTTTATGTTGACAATCATGTGGTCTTCAGCCTGAGCTAGCCCCAGTTCCTAAAAAATGAACAAACAAAATAGCTAATTCCATGCAATTAGACAATTCTGTCCATCCACAGAAAACAAATCAATTCCATATTTCAAGACTGAAAATTATCTTTATTTCAAACCACGGCAAAGGATGGGTAAGTACTGAAACAGTCAGGAAATAGAAACAAAAATAGATTTAAAAGGTATTCAAAATATTTGCTTTGAGTTTGACTTTCCTGTTATGCAAGAGAAAAATCTGAATCAGTTATTTTGAAATGAAGCAATAAACATTTTGTCACTCTGAAAATGCCAGCCTAGGGCACAATGATTTGATGTTGCCATGCCTGTTTTACTAAGTGAAATCCAATAGAAATCAGACTTATTTAATAATTTTTATTTTCTTAATGTCATTTAGTTTCCCTGAGGTTTCTTTAAGCTCTTCTGTACTGCAGAGTCTCTTCAAAACAGAAGAAATGTTGGCTTGAAGAGCTTCGTTAAAGAGACTTTATGAACTGATCCCCATCACTGTCAATGTGTTTAGAATGATTTTATTCAATAGAATGGGCTAAGTCAAACTACAGCACTGGGGCAGCATCAGCAGATTATGGCTTATCTGAATTCTGGCTAAAAGATCCATCTAATACATATGCTGCAGAAAAAAGGGGGAAAATCCACATTCTTAAATAAAATCTGTTAAGAGAGATGCCAGTACATATAACAATGGGGCATCCAATCCTCAAAGCAACATTTGCTTGTTTGTTTTCCTCTTCACAGGAGAGGAATGTTGTTTACAGTGCTGTTTGCTCCAGTAAAAATCCCAGCACACACAAGAGCTTTATCTTTATTGGTCTTTGTTGGTGCAGCCATCCCTGTTGGTTTCTTTTTGTCCTTATCTGCATTAATGGTAAAGATCATTGCAAAGTATAACAGAAAAAAGAAAATATTATCATATAGCACATGGCACAGTGTGTCTCATATTGGTGGGTACTACTGACTGCAACTAGAATTCATACTCTGTTTACACAGAAAAGAATCAGGCATGTGTTGGATAAAAACACAAGTTAAATTTTTAAGTTAAACTGAGTTTCAGTTCAACCATCCAGATAGAAAATACTTTTTACAAATAATGGAAATAGGGCCAAAGTTAATATAAGCTTTGGCGGTTTACCCCCACGGTTTGGGGGAGCACCAGCTTCTGGATCTGATCCCATGTTTGGAGCCATTTCTGACGGCTGAAGGGGTAGGGAAGGGGGGCTCCCTGCAGCAGGATGTTCCGTCCCGGCCAAGGCGAC
>JAWWLV010000121.1:108719368-108738808 GCA_035041135.1 Platyrinchus mystaceus | reverse complement strand
GCCAGAGCAGGACCGGGTCCCCAGTTCCCACCACCTAGCTGCAGGAGCAGGACGGCAGCGTGGCCGGCCGCCCGCCCCGATTTCTTGTAGGTATTACTGAAAAGGAGAAACAAGCAGCTCACTTAAAGGCAGGGCAAGAAATTAGAAAGAGGTGGCTTTGACATAAAGTTTATTGCACCAAAATGACCCTTACTTTATGTGAGTTTTTTATCAGTTTACTCAAACAGAACACTCAAGAAAAAAAAAAAAAAAAGAAAAGAAAAGAAAAGAAAGTTAAAACCCCTCACTACAGTGTATCAGTCCATCCCTCCTCAATTGTGTTTTTTTTGTGTGTGTGTGTCAGTAGCAGAAAATCTTTTTGGGTAAACCACCATACTGCTGGCCTGCAGATCTAACACAGCAAATCCAATATATACATTTTGGTCTTGTTAGAGAAACACTTTTGTGCTGCATCTTCATTTTTATTCCAGAGTATGGAAATGGAAGGGGGAGGGACAGACAAGAGCAAAAGAAATAAATAGAATCTCTCTCTTTTTCTTTCATTTCCTCCTTTCCCACTGCCCAATTAATAGCTGGTCTCTTACTGTGTTGTCCTTCTACCACTATGACTTCCAGTACAAAGAGAAGTCCTTCATTACTGCTACCAGCCAAAGCTTCTTAATGAGGGAATTACCTTTCACAACTGGTATGGCAAACAGAAAGCACAGTCTAGCAAATCCTCTTATCACCTGGTTGCTGATAACATCTGCAAGCCAGTTCCAAGCATCCATTCACCTTCACAGTCTATTTTCCTGCAAGAGAAACCAGTCTGCTGCAGCCTAAGCAGGAGAGGACATACATATCCATAATCAGACCTCAGCCCATCAGGAGCTCACTTCTGCCATGCTGTTTTCCTGCAGAACTCCCAGATGTTTGGAAGAAAGCTCTCTGGGAAACATTTCACATTATTAGTACTAAAAGGAATGAATTACAGAAAACAGCTTGAAGAGACCTATTAGGGCTCCAAGGCACTGCACATTGATCTCAGAGCCTGTTTTATAGTGCTTTGTCCAGTGCAGTTTTCATTTTGCCAAGGGGATGTATGGGATCCAGAGGGAAATGTTTCTGAAAGAGAGCTATAACTATCTCCAGTCAGGTAGGAGCTCAGTAGCAAAAGGAAAGAAGATTGCCTGTTTTGTCGTCCTACCACAATACCCACAACACCTACAACAAGGCAACTCCCCTGCCACTGTCATAAGTAGTCATTACTTTATAATGCTCAGAAAGCTCGAAAAGCTACTTGGAAAAGTGTGTGTGTTGGAACAAGAGCCTGGATAAAGTGAAAATAAATGTGTGCTGGAGGATTTGGAGCAAAAAAGTAGAATGAGGCTTTGACATAATTAAAAATTAACCCCACTTCACTCCAAAAAGTGTAAAAAGTGAGCAAATTAACTCCAGAACGCTCACCTAGGGCTCCAGCCTACACATGATGTGTGCAACAGGTGTGACAGCTTTTGCTGTTGGAATAAATATGTTAAATATTGTGTTATGGAACATGGCACTTACACCAGAGGTGCATCAGTGTTTCCAGATATTGCTTTCACAGTAGGTTTTACAATGAAAAAAAAAAATGGCAGCAGAGAAAGCAGGTTTTTGTTTCTATTTTTACTATCACCATTTAAAAATGCTTTTCCTTAAATGTGCCAAATTATGTTTGTGCTTTAAAAAACTCATGCCAACAACAAGCGACTGTTCTTTCTTGTCAACATAATAAGTCTCCTCATTTCAGCTTTTAGAAGGCCTAAATAACAACACATCATGAGACCAATTCATCACAAAAAACTGCTGCTGAGTTTTGAGGCATATGTTTCAGATTTGACTTTTAAAAATTGGACTTTTCAGAGTATTTATATCATACCATTTTTTTTTTGTCACAAATTAATGGTTAACAACACATTTCATGGAAATACAGTCTAGGAACTTCTATTGTACCATTTCTTATAATTGCTTTTCTTCTGGTGACAAATGAAAGCCCTGATGTATGGTAATTAATTGCATGTTATCTGCATGCTAATAGATTAGCTGAACCGTTTCAAGGATTAGAAGTGTTGGTATCTAAAAATATAGGGAAAAATTTTATAGATAGAGTGAACCAGCACATACCTTTGGTCCGAACACCATATTCAGGGAGTAAACTACTTCTCTCAAAAGATCCATGGTCTTTAAATAAAGTCTTTCAAAAAAATTGTGATACCCTCAACTACCTGTCCCCAGAAGCTACTCCTGTGTTTAATCATCCCCATTACACAAGACACAGGAAAGAATTAAATGAAGGTCAATTTTCTTTACCTTCAATTTGCAGCCCATTATTCCTGTTAAGTTACTGTCCATAAATTTGAAAACCTCGCTGCAGCCACACATCCCTACATACAAATAGCTGCACATAGGGATTAACTCACGTCTTAACTTGCTTTTTCAGTGAAGTGAATTAGATAAGCTCCATGGAACTCACACTTTAAGGCTGGTTTCCTGAATTCTAATACTATTTTCATATCTTAACACAGGTGTCCCACAACTAGAAATGGCTTATACCAATCTTAACAAAGCCTTGCTTATGGGAAAGGTCACTTTTTTATGCCTGACATCTAGCTTTTGCAGGTTGAACTCAACAGACTTCAGAATCTTCTTTGAGTCCTCAGCAAGTCCCCATGTGCTGTGACAAAGCCTGTTTTCTTCTTTCCCTGTGTATTACTTTTCTTTATCTGCACTGAAATGTTAAATGTCTTAATTTCTACTATAGGAAATGAAGATCTAGTCAAAACAGTCAATGAGGTTTAGAAAGTTATTCAGTTGATCAAATACAGATTTACTGTGGAAAAGCTGGATTCTCCAGGCCTGAACCCAAGCCATTTAAACCACCCCAATAAATTATAAATTATCTCCAGATTTGCTGCTATTTCAGTCTTCACAACATCCATCAGCCTTGCCATAAAGTGTTTTTATTTCCTAAACTATTGATACAAATATTAAAAGCAGTTGACAATTATCTAAGAAACCATATAGGTAATAGCTGGTGAGTAACACCTGTTTGCGATCAAACACTGAGAAGGTTTTTAATCCATTTAATATCTGACTAGTTAATGAAAGAATTTTCCATCAAAACAATACTAGATCTAGTGACTTTCTAGTTCAACAAAATTAATTTCTATCCTATTTCTTTTACCAATCATAAATACAGTCTTAGCCAGGGGGATGAACAAGCAGTTGTGTGGTGCTCAGTTGCTGACTGGGGTTAAACCATGGCACTACCTGACATATATGGTCCTTGACCCCTCTTTGAACTATTTGAACTGGGTGTTTTTAATAAAGAAATGCAGTAGTTTTACAGCTGCTATCATAATTTCTAAGATATGTGCATATATTAAAATTATATGGCTAATGTAAATTTATTATAGTAACATAAATCCATTTCTCTGTTAATTATTCCAGCCATATTGTGTGCACAGAATAATATTCCATACAACAGCTAATACTCATTTGGCCTTTTGGGTCATTCAGCATATAAACTGTTCATGCTTAAAAATTGCACTCCCTTATGCTGTGGTATTTGTGCAATAACTCACAGGTCTAACCTTCAATTTCAAGGGATGCTTGCAAACCTTTTAGTTTTCCATTGATCCCCCAGGCTATGCCTATCCTACTAAGTAAAGCTATTAAGGACATTTCTCAGAGGCCAAATGACATGGTTTGACTGATGCTCATATATCGAAACTCTCTTTCCCTTGAAACAAAGTGTCTAAATTCAAATTACCAGTGGGAATAGTTGACGAGAAATGTGATCCCCAGACAGTGCCAGACCCCTATCCAGGGCTGTGCTAATTAACACACGCCAGAAATATGCCAGGAGCTGTGCTGACCGTTACACTGTACGGGCATTTGGAGGTTGTGCCTGAGCCTGTATCCACACACCAGTTTGTTCCCTGGCTGATCTCAGCTGCAGTTATACACCACTGGGGCTCCTACATGACTGGTATCAAAGCCAGGTAGTAAAAAAACTACTTGTGGCTAAAGAACAGTGTCTCAAGGATGAGGAAATTCCTTATCTCCACAGCTGTCTTATGAAAATCATCAACACCAATGTCAAGATATTCCAATCTTTGGACAAGCAAGTTGACCATCCCGAAGGATCCCGGAGTGCACGTTTTCCTCTCCAGGTCTCATAACAGTAGGGAAGCTCATTGAGCATCCACAGAACTACCTGGCAACAGCTGGCAGTTATCTTGGGGATGCTGATTTAGTTGATTCTTTAATTGCTCTGAGGCCAGGAGGAGCTATATTTACAGTAATTTTAAATATAGCTTTAGGTCAGATATAGCCCTAGAGTGTACAGCTTAATTCTGATGTTGAACTGTATAGGACAACATAAAACACATGTATAATTCCCACCTGCAGTGTGGTCAACATCAAAACAGGCCTTATTCTCTACTTCTGCCAGGTCCCAGGTTATGTATAACTGGTCAACTCCTGCTGCAGCCCCTTTTAATGTACTAATGGAGACAGGCTTGATCCTGCTCTTGCTGTGGTACCTCAGTCCCCAGCCATAAAAATCCAAAAGTTTCCATGTAAGTACTTTCCAGACACATTCTGAGGATAGTGTGATAGTGGTCCCATAGGTAGATTCTCCTTATTTAACTTACTAAAGCAGAATGAAGGCAATATTGCTGGTTACAAAGACACGTGCAGAGAGAGACACAGCCTTTCTTTTAAAAAAATCCGAACTTCTCTAGTCATCTGCAGAGTAGATTTTTTCATTTGTCACTGAGTTCTAAACAAGAAGGATATGAAGATGTTTAAGAAATATTTCCTGGCATTTTCCTCAACTCCTTAGGCCCTAGAGGTCACATTTTGCATATCTAGCATAGAAATAGATTGCATTCTCCTCTGTTACCACTCTTACTGTTCTTGCCATGTCACCAGATTGATGTTCACTATTTCTCTTACAATACTTCTAAAACACAGCCATTGATCCTTTCTGTAACATGAAATATTTCATCAAAATAATCAGTTAACTAACCTGAGGAATGACTTGATCAGAACAATCTGGACTTTGCTCTCTCTCAGACTGTTGCCTGCCTCTTCAGTTACTTCATAGATTTTCTGTGACACAAAACCATGCAGGGATGGCAAATAGCACAGTGTTATTACCCTTCATGGCTTTGTGGTTCAATGGGATTTTTGCTTGCTCATTTTAAACATCCAGCTTTAAGCAACCAGGTAATGGCAGGCACACCAGGGAAGGCGAAAAATTCACATTATAAGAGCTATATCTGAAAAGTCTTCGAATGGAATGTGTAACAGCAAGGGCATAGAAACTAAGTTGTGTGCTTTAAAGACCCTGGGACACCTGAATGAGAAAGTTCAGAGTTTGACTAGATTCTTAATGTACTTTAGGTTTTGCTGAACTTGTACAACTTTCATTCTGTGGCAATTTATACAGACATAGACTTGGAGAAGGGTTTTGCTGAGCTCTAGTTCCAGAGCAATTTATGCCACTTTCTCCCTGGAAAAAGAGATGAAAATGAAGTGAATTTAGGCTTGTTTATTCAAAGGCCATTTAGTTCCTTGATTAGCTTGTTTTAGTAATATGAATTGTCTGCTGCTGGAAAAAAAAATAGCCTAAACTTTTCAATCAGCTTTACCATGAGAACAAAGCCTGAGAAAAAGTCATTCAAAAAAACGCTAGCAAAACAGAAACAGAAAAAATTAATGTGCCTCTAGAGCTCAGTCTGATAACAACCTACTCTGTAAAATTATATGAACTCTTCCTCTGTAAAAGTGTATGAACTCACTGTTCTGGAACAATAGTACAGATGAGTTAATTGTAGATCTAAAAATTGTTTGCCACCTGCTGTCTATTCTGTTGCCAACACCTGTTTTGGCTCATGCCCTCATTAATTAAAATGTGATGAGCAAGCAGACAAGTTCAAAACATAGTGCTGACAATGTCTGTACAGCTGACATGAAATTCATGTCTCTAGCCTTCATCCAAAGCCAGGAAGCCACATATGTGTAATGCAAAGGGCAGGAGGAACGTTCATGGTTTGGGGTTGAGTTGTTTTGGGTTTTTTTTCTTCCTTCAAAATTCTTACAGCAATGAATCTGTTCATTAAGGCTACAATTGGTTGTGGTAAATTGAGGATAAAAATCATGGGCTTTTTAGATCAGAAAAGCATCAATTAAAAAATTATACCTATGAAATATTGCCAGTTAACCATTCCAAATACTATTTGCATTTAAAAATTAAATGCAGATTGAAAATTCTAAAGCTGCTACCAGTTTTCATCCTTGTCTATTCCTTCAATTCAGAACTATCATAACTGGACTATATCCCTTTTAAGAATTTGTACCTCTAAGCATTTTTATGTGCTGCAGCTGAAGCCACCAGAACCCCATGACATTCAGTCCCATCTGGTTTTCAGAGTTGCTTAAGCTAGTTGGAAACATCTCAAAGCTGTGAATGTCACCCTGTTAAGGCTGAAGCTTCTCAGAGCATGTAACACAAGTGCCTGGTCTATTTTCTTCATGATGGGCACCACCCATTCCTAAAGATCCACAAACATCCAAGCTATACCACCAGGTTGCAGGACTGCCTGGATTCCCTAAAAAAGCTCTAGATGTTAAACATTGATAGAAATATATGTAATCTGACCATTTGTGTTGTTGTCTAATGAGATTGCAGAATAAAATCTGCAGGACAATTTAGCATATAAGGTAAGAAAAGATGAAAAGAGCGGGTCCTTTAATCGGGCCTCAGACCCAGGGAAATACACAATATGCATCCCCCAGACAGTGGGTCTATGATTTCATAAATGGCCCATCCAATCCCAGATCTATCCAACCCCCAGTTCTGCCCAGTTCTGCTCCCTGACACATCCCTTTGTAGTTCTGGGGGCATTTGGGACCCAGAACTTTCTTCCTCCTCTTCGTCTTCTTCATAGAATGTACAGTCCTTGGAGGTCCAAAGTTCTGGGCTTGAAGGTTGCTTTGTCTGTGTGGTGTCTTCTGGTCCAGGCCTAGGGTGTGATGTTCTTAAACAGGGATGTTTTTCTATGATTCTACCTTGAGAAGACTAAACACACTAAAGGAATTTAGAGAGATTGACAAGGAATGGGGTAAATAGGGTTGGGTGTGTATAAACTATTATACTAAAGGGTAAGGGACATAATGCATCTACATTAAAATCTACATTTACTACACAACTATTTCTAAAATCTACAAAATTAAAAATTCCAAAAAGCTCTGGTGCATCATTGCCAGCATCCTGTAATTCTTCCATAGAATTGTCTCCTCTCTAGTGCACTCACCCATAAAATGGAAGGCCTGGTACTGATGGCGAATTGTGTACTAAATTCTGGGGGAGAGACTGAAGAGGTAGGTTGTGCCATGATAAATGTATTTTACAATGCAATTTGATGTTGAGACAGAAGAACAAACATAATGGGACCAGCAAATGACTGAGCTGAAGGTACTCTGATCCTAGCTCGGTAGTTAAGGAACTCTTGTCTGCAGAGTCCCAACAGTTCTACCTTGTTTGTGCATTATATATTCATGTGGATATTCAAGAGATATTCAAGAACTGTTTAGATGCAATTCTGTGCAATGTGCTCTAGAAAGATCACGCTTGAGCAGGGAGGTTGGACCAGATGACCCCACCAGTGGTCCCTTCCAACCTTAAATCTTCTGTGATTCAGGGATTAGAACATCACTGGATAAAACTGTTCTTGCAATTTGAGTCCCAAACCTCAGATATGCCCACTCACCAGCCAGTGTCCTACTTGAGTATTTACACCTCCTAGTTGCTGTTCTTCTTGCCTTATTCCTGGCCACACAAGGGGTTTATCTTCAAGGGAAGAAGGAGAAGAAAGGAAGAAGGGGAGAGATTTTGATGCAGGATATCCTGAGGTATCAGAGGATACATGTGACAACCACTGCAACCCTCAACATTACCCTTCATCATCATGAAATGTATCACAGAACTGAAAGAACCGCCCAAACATCATATTAGAACTTACTTCAATACCAGAAACTCTCTGGTGATCACAAATACTTAGTTACCAAATACCATCATAACCTAATGCCAAGAGAAGAATCATGATATAAATAAACCTTAAATTATTAAGACCCTGTCCTGGAAAAATATTTTTCAGAATGATCCCTTCCAATCTTTTAATCAGCCCTCCTTCACTGATAAACTAATCAAGAGTAGCCAGCTACCTATAGATGATCTGTATTGAACAGGTCGAGACTACGTGGGTAAAAAATTAAAATTTCCAACTCATCCATATAACTCCTGCAGTACAGGATACTCTCAACGGCCTGTTGAAAACCAGTAGGTCCTGCATTTGCATCTACAAGATGTACCAAATGTCCTCATGGAAGATGTTGAGGTGAACAAGAAAATCATCTTGCACCAGCAAGAGCTCATCTGGAGAATTACTAAAGAACTAAAATAGCTGGGAGAAGACTCTCTCACAAGGCAGTCATGAAGTCTCTGCCCGCTCAGTCCTGATCCTTCTAGGAGATCTACTAAATGAGTTAAAATATGACACTAGGACCTAAAGCCCACAGCTCTGCAGCACAATATCACATACCAGTGCAAAAGATTTGTCTTAAGATAATGTGCAGTCGTAACTCCCTTTTCAGATCTCTATATTCTTCACTTCAAAAAACCAATTTCTCTTTCCTTAAAGATAATTGTTCCATCATCTCTCCTCTTACAAATGTTCTGCTGCTTCCAGGTACCAACTACCTCTGCTTTCAAATAGTGTAAATAATTAATTGATCTAATTACACTCTGAGCAGTTGTTCTTGATTTGCATTAAATTTTTAAGATTTTTGCTTCCACTTTAAAAAGCAAACACTTTGCTTTTATAAATTCATATTCTAGCCTTTACTCAGCTATGAAAATAAGTAAGTTTTAGTCCAAAGTGGGATTTTAAGACAATTAGATATGGGAAGATGTGACATGAAGGGAGCATCTTACAAAGGCTAAAATTCTTCTAGAAGAAGATACCAACGGTAGTAATACCTAGTTTCCCCTTCTTGTGATGTTACAAAAAATGTTTTGTAATAAGCACATAAAATAGTTAAAATTGTTGATTAATTTCCCACAGAGATATTTTCTCCAGAAGTGTTTTGCCTTGTCTTGTTTTTCTTTTTTTTTTAATGTAAAGTATCTGAATATTAATTTCACTATGTATCAGGAAACAAAAGTAAATAATTCTCTATGGCATCTACTATTTAAGATGTTCTGCTTTTGAAATTAAGTTGATTTAGATCTTTTTCTTTGGGTTTTTTCCTAAGTTATCATTAGTGTTGTGATTTTTTTCCCAGATTGTTGGAAGGAAATAAACCACCACCATAAAAAATTGAGAGAAAAGGGAAGCAATAAACTGACATTTTCTAGCACAAAACCTAGACCTTTTTAATATTTCCTTCATATTTTTCCTTCCTCACACTCTGGACTCATCCAGCCCTAATGTAAATGTTAAAGGGGGATGACCATACAGGGTGTTTATGAGTGTTTTTCTTGTCTCATATCCTGGGGTGCCTTATGCCAAACCCTGCTGCTGAAGGGGCACAGTCCCCACCTGAGAACCAACTCATATTACTCAGAAATGTCCTGAGAATGCATTTCAAGCTAATTTCCACAGTGAATGTCCATGTTGATGGCACCTAACTGTTCACCACAGCAGGAGATATGCAAAGGAGAGCAACTCCTGACATGAATTCTCTCACAGAGAGACAGTTATTCTTTCATGTTGTTTAATGATGACTTAGAGGGTCTTCCTCCTTTAAATTTGCGACCTTCAGATATTTACAGGTCACGTTCTCTCTCTCTGTTTTTACTCACATGGGCTGTACACAGATGAAAACAAATAAAATTCCCATTTCTGCAGTGGTTTGTAACCCTTTTGGTAGCAGCCAGTACCAAGAACATGCATTAAATTTTTTTATACTTTGAATTTCTTACAATTTACAAATCCTTCTGCCAGTGTGTTCTTCAGAGTAATTGTGTTCTACAGAGTAATTGTTCTGTATTTTCAGGCTGAATATTTCTCCAAAGAGGTAGCATGAATTTCCTTCAATGACAGCTGAAAATACAGCAACGTTATTAGTTTTCATATATATTACTAACATTGTATTCTGGGCCCATAATGTAGAGGAAAGGTCTATTACACCAAAGACATGAATAAAGATGCACGAGGAAAATTGGAACTGCTATCTGCATATACTCAGTGCTAACAACATTGCCAGTCTTTGTTTAATAAATAGAACCCTCACGTAAAATTAGACAGAAGAGACAATGAAATTAAGCATATGCCTAAGGTAGTTTGATTCCATTACTGTAGAAGTCTATTAGAAAATAATTGCATTGCTACACTTACTGCTGTTGGTGTGTAACCATATTGGAACAGGTGATACTGGAACTGAAAAGTTTTTTAGAAGATGTTTTGATCCAGGAGCAGTTATGACATAGCCCCCCAATTAACTGCAAGCTTGGAGGGTATGTAAAGGGAACAGACTTGAGCTTCAAGGCATCTCATGTTGTTTGCAGAAAGCAAAAGTTAATCAGGTGAGGCCAGAGGTATCTGAGCAATTAAAGCGTCATTTCATGTATTTAGTTCAGAGTACTCCACCTAATTGAAATAGAAATTATGTTTTCAAAAATGTCCTCATTGAGCTGTTACACAAGAAGCAGAGCTGAGGCTACCTTGCATAATGGTCCAAAGGCACAGCAACACCACCACACTGAGGAGCTCTCAGGTGAGAGAACCCAGAGCTTAATCTGAACATGGAAAAACATCTACACCATTCAAGAGCCTGAAGATCCTAAGACTGCCTGACCCAACACTATTTCATCCAGTGGAAATTCAGTGGCTTCTGATCCATCCTCCCATGTACACCACAGGCAGGTCTGACCTTCCCTGGCCAGAACAGCCCCTGGAATGGCTAGAGGCATCATTTCAGGGAGCCTGGTGTAGGTGACTGCCTGAAGTGGGTTCAGCTGAAGCCCATCCACCTCAGTTTCCCAGATACCAGGACAACTGGTCTTGTACAGGAGAGCACATTATTCAGGAAAGACACCAAAGCTATGGGAAGGTAACAGTGCCATGGCTCTGCTCACAGTCACCAGCTCCTCTGGTTGTTTATAGGATGCTTCAGTGACAAACACTGCAACTTAAAATAACCGTAGTGTGGGGAAAACAGCCTTTAATTCAATGGCTTCTCGTTTGCATCTCTACAAATTCAGGCTAACTTTATAGAAGCCAGTTAGCATACATTAGCATAAAACAAGGCATGGAAGAGACAGGGGAAGAGGCTCATTAACTTTATATCTACTTTTATGTGGAAGAATTGTAAGGGTGTGCACTGAGTCTGGTTGGGATGGAGGTAACTTTCTTCATAGTAGTCCATTTTGGATTTGTGACTAAAACAGTGTTGATAACACACCCATGTTTTAGGGAACACATTTCCTCCTATTTCCTTCACTTTTAAACAGTCTATACCTCAACCTACAAGTTTTTTTTCTCTTGTTCTTCCAGTTCTTTCCCCCATCCTGCTGGGAGGGGTAGTGGTTCAGTGTGTGACTGTGTGGGTGCTTAGCTGCTGGCCAGAGTAAATCTGCTCTCAGTTCAGAGATGGTGATAACTGCTGCAGGCAAACCAGAGGAAATAATGTTTTAAAGAGAGGTTTAGATTACATATTAGGAAAAAATTCTTTACTCTGAGGGTAGTGAGGCACTGGAGCTGGTTGCCCAGAAAACCTGTGGATGGCTCATCCCTGAAAGTGTTCAAGGTCACGTTGGATGGAGCTTTGAGCAACCTGGTTACGTGGAAGGTGTGCCTGCCTATGGCAGGGGATTGGAATGGATAATCTTTAAGGTCCCTTCCAACCCAGGCTATTCTATGATTCTGTGATAAGATCAAACTATTAAATGCTATATATTTTTTAAAATTAGGCCACTGAAGAATCCAGATATGGATTTAGGAGTGTGTCTGTATTCATCACTTGTGACTCTAAAGTTTCTAAACATGTTACTGATTGACCATTTTTAGCATTAAACCTTTGCTTGAACCCAAGCTAAGTTACCTTTTCCTATGTAGCTTTGAATAAATGAATAAAAGAAAACAAAGCCAGATATGCCTCTGATTTATCTGACTACTATTGATGTAGCTAGAGATGACAGGCGATGGGAGCAAGGTGTTTTCTCCCACATTTCTCACAGATTTTACTGTTTCCATTTGAACAAGGACCTGGGCCATTTTTCTCAACATACATCAATATGCAGACCATAACACAAGCTTTGTCTGTTCTCAATGTTTTAAGCACTTTTTCCCAGTTCATTTACAATTAAAGTCTGCAATTTTAAACTGATGTGAGTTTTCTATCCCCACCTTTTAAAACATTTTTTTCTCTGGGTAGCCTGCAGCATTTATCAGGTGAGTAGCAATCCTTCCTGGGAGACTGGCATCTGTGCAGGGGGAATTTGAGCAGTGTCAGGTACTCAGCTGGATCTCAGCATGTCCAGTTCCTTGCTGACCTGCTCCTATTTTAATTTGTTGTATTCATTCAAATTGTTTAAAAGAGGTACAATGAGACTGCACCTGCTGCTTCCTTCAAATTACTTGGAAAGTTCTATGCCTCACCAACAATGTTGATTTTAGAACGACCTCTACAAATTGCCTTGCAGCAATTTTGTACGTGTAGGAGTATATGCAGATTCAAGAGCAAAATAATTAGGTGGAATCCCTTACATTCAACCATATTAAATATTAATATTGAGCTAGTAGAGATTTTCCTGAAGAAAAAAAGTTAGATTTTTCTGACTGGTGCTTTTACTGTGTTAGACCTCAGAAAAAGTTTGTGGAGTTTTGTTGTTGCTTTCAGCAAAGACAATTAAAAAGAGCATCCTGGAATTATGAGTAGAACTTAATCTGGAATATTCCACTGGCTGTTGGAAACACTAAACTTCTGCATGGCTCAGATCATCTTCTCTTTAATGCAGCTGTTAATACCATCTTTGGCTATCCCATGACATTTCTTGCCTTTCTAGTGCTCCTGCCACCAGTTCCAGTGAGTTGTCTTGTCCTGACAGTTGAGGCTGTTGACCTTAACAACCTAACATGGATTTTGTCCATTACACAACCTGCAACTTGAAGGTTTAAAAGATGGAGAGAAAGATGCAGGGGAAGGAGGGGGAAGAGATCATGTAGAAGCTCCCATTTCAGTGACATGGGTGCTCAGTGGAGCATAACCATAAATGTCATTTGAAAAAGTGCACTTTTTTAATACATGAGATGGTTTTTCCCCTTCTTGCAACACTCTACCTTGGCTGTCCTGTCCAGCTCTAAGAGAATAGATATGAAAGAGTGTAGGACAGAAAGGGTCAAAATACAAATTTACTCTGGATATATGTGTGAGATTAGGAATTTAAGACTAGATGTCTGCCTCCCCCTCTTCCTAATCCAAGGTATCCATGTCACATTAATATAACAGACAAATACCTTCTTACAAGTTCATTTTATCTGTTCCACTAGATCTTTGAAAGTCTCTTTCAGGATTTTTTTCATAGAATATCCTGAGTTGGAAGAGACCCTCAAGGATCCTTTAATTGTCTGTGTCCTTGCTAAATTCCATCCTCAACTTCTTTATTGTTTATGTCTCATTTTATTCTTCTGGAAGTGCTATTCTTTTCTGTAAACAGTTCTTTCTCCTTCTTGGTACTCATCTGATTGTTATTGCAGTTGAAATTTTCTAGGGCCTTGGGTATAACTTCTTCTGCCTTATAAACAGGCCAAAGGTTAGATTTCTTTCCATAAAAAAATGTTCTAACTTTTCCTATCATTCCCCCCACTTCTTTTTCCTGCCTTACATGTTTGGTTTGTAATCATTGTAAGGAAGGGTACGCTTATATCTAAATACATGCATGTGTTACCTTTAACAACAAGAGCTTCTGGGGACTGAATTGGGAGTTAACAGAGATGACAAGAAGAATTGGCAATGAGGAATAGCCATTCTACTTGCTTGTCACCCAGAGGAAACAGCTTTGCATTCTTCAGGGTGCTTGCTACCTGTCATGAGTGCTGGTTAGTCTTAATTAATTTTTGCAATATACTAGAAAGAAGCAGTACAGTTCCCTTCATTACTGATCTGGCTGATAACATACACTGACAAGAGACAGAGATGAGATCAATGTGACCCTGTGCTCACAGCCCACCTCCTGAAAGTTCACCAACATTGCCAGTCATTTTGAATCATGAATCATTTTCCCAGGCAACATTTTCCTGTGTTGAACAATTACATGAATAACTTACAAGATCATGGCAAAAAAAGAAATCTACCCTGCTTTCTTGGTGGAAATGCTACAATAAACAAAGCATACTATAAAGAAGTGAACTTGAACAAGGATGGATTAAAAAACAAAAATATGCTCAATGGAGACATGGAAAGCACCATCTGATGTGGCTGGTGCAGCCACATGAAACAGAAGAATTGGCTGCCCTCCAGCCATCACTCTTAGAAATAACCATCTGGCTTATGTTGTCACAGAATTACCATCCTGTGTAATTTGGTTCTAACAGTTCCTATCTAAAGTCACTCAGGTTTCTGTTTTTAAGTCTTGAACAATGAAAGTATAACAAATGGGTCTGGGATGTTTCAAGCATTCACCTGTTGATAGCTCTTCCACAAAATGGAATGAGTGTACATCTGCCTCTTTTGTAGCCTCTCCTGGGACTCCACATTTGGAAAATAAGTGCAAATTCTCAACCAAACTTCGTATTACTCTGTGCCTTCTGGCAGCAGTGCAAGGATGGTCTACCTGAAGAACGTCTAGAGATATTTGTCTTTGGGTGGTCTTTATCATATTGAATTTTTGGGCTGTCCAAATGCACTGTATGGGTGTGCAGATGGGCATAGGTGCAAAGCACATGCCTGCAGTGCTGCATTGGGCAGATGATGCCCAGAGCTGTAACGTCCAGAGTTCCTTGTGTTATTTTCACTGAAGGTTATACTATACCCAAACTGTGGAGAATAAAATGCCACATCTGAGGGATTCAGATACATTCCATATAGCACTGGAAGATATGTATGTCTACTCAGAGAAAAATCTATTGAAGAGATGATATGTCAGAATTAAAAATCCAGGTTAGTTTAGACTGTGAGGAAAAAGTAAGCAGAGTATTAGCAAGACCTCTGTTGTCCATCACAGTTCCCCAATGAATTTGGAGGCCTTGTTTCCTTCTGCAAGTCATATATATTTATATCCAGGGACACCTTTTTTTTTTTTTTTCATATTACCATCCAAAACTCAGATCACAAGAACTTTTCAGAGACTCAAAGTTCTGAAATTTTGAATTTCTGAAATCCACAAACTATGGTGAAAATTTTACACCAAAACTGATATATCATTATATCAAGTGCATGCCAGCTGTGGCAACAGTTCCTCTAAAAGACATTAACCCTAAACAGATAAAAAACATGTAGCAAATTCATAGTGATCTGCCAGTAGAATAGTTTGTCTGAATTTTGTCCAATATGCATTATATTATACAGTGGGGTTTTTCAAGTACTTTTCTCATGCTATGATTAATCTATTGAACTAATAATTAGGTAAACTGAATTTGGACCTCTAAATGTAGACAAATATCTGCAGTTTAGCTGCTTGGGCATCGTGTTTGCTTTCTGGACAGATCTTTGCACACTGAATTGCTGGAAACATGATAATAGTGAACAACACTTTTGAAACCATCAGAGGAGTTAAACAAAAAGCCAGACCCATTCACTGTACTCTGATTTGCTTTAGATCAGTTAGAGTAGTCACAGCAAGAAAGAGAAAAGGATGAAAAAGCAAGACTGAAATGGAGCAATTAACCTCTCTGTAGGAAAAAGGGCAGAAAAGCTACCTATGACAACTGCAGATAGCTGTAATTAAGGGATTGTAACCCTCTTTGAACCAGCTAATACCACAAAGACCAAGACTAATCCATTTAGTCTACCACCCCACCTCCAACTGGTCAAAGATAAAGGTTTAAGGCCTGTGATATTCAGGAGATTAAGTTAAATGACCATTATGGACTCTCCTCATTTTCAGCTCTGTGGAAAGATTTATTTTCTTCCCCACATTGCAGTGGTGCCCTTTATAGTCCCATAGCAGACCAAGAGGAAATCCATGCCTATGAGAATATAGATTGTATATTAAAGTTACTTTCTTCTTAGAGACTTTAAATGTACTAAATTTTGATACAATAGCATTATTGTATCATTATAACTATCATTAATCCTCAGCAGAATGGAAATCACTTTCTATGAAATAAGAAGCTTAATACAAAGGCAGGGAGATAGATGGCTCTTCCAAAATCCAGGGACCTCCTTAGCAGAAGAATGACAAAAGTAGATTAATTCTTTCCATAGGAGCAGGTATCCTTCTGTACTCAGTATTTGTAGTAACTTGTATCTGTGTCTTTGGCAGAGAGTGCAGCAGTGCAGTGAAGAGAGCAGAGAGGAAGGGACTGACCTGACACCCTTCAAATCACCCAGGTTACAGCCATTTCCAAGCATAGACATCAGGACAGTTGCAGTTTAATGCTCTTCCCTGTAAGTTGGTGCCTAGTTTAGATGTAGAGCTCTTGAAAAGGTCACTCAGTACCAGTAAACTGCAAAAGGGTTATTTGAAGGCAGGCACAAAGAAAGAGCTTCCAGCATGGGGAACATAAACCCATGACTTCATTGAGTGTGGATCTACTCATTATTACTTCTGGGTCCAGCTCCAGTGACACCCAAGAGTAGTGAACTAAGAGTAGTTGAGTGTGTAAAGTAGATCTCTGGTCAGCCATGCAAACTTAGGTATCTGTTGTGATTTAAGTCCCCAAGGATTTCTGGAGCATTTACAGCAGAGTGGGAATGCAGGACCTCTGAGGAATATATGGTTTTCTGCAGTGGTAGCTGGAGACTGGGCAAGGTTTCTCATTGCTGCTAGAAATCTCTGTTTTGGTAAGTGAATCATGCACCTAATCACAGGAATTAATCACATACAAGATGCAATTTGTCTGATCAAAGGTAGGTATCTCCTTCAAGGGGAGTGCAATCCCTCTCTGGGATCACCTGGCTTTGACAACTATTTAGAGTCCACAATAACAGCTCTTCAGTGAGTGCAACAGGAGCTTAAACATGCAGATATCTACATTTACGTACCTAAATCTGAAGTTGAGTCCCACTCCTAGTTCTTCAGGAACCAGGCAGATTGTGTGTAACTCTCATTGTGTTGTTCTTTGTATTTTAACAAGTCATTAAACTTAGATGGCTGTCAAAAAGAATCTCAGCAAAGTAAATATTCATATAATTCTTAAATTAATTATAAACATCTTTATGGAAGACAAATCACTCATATCCCATTTGCTTATCTACTCCTCATATATATGTACAATAAAAATAGTAAGAGTGAAGATGAATAGTAGTAATAAGGATAGAAGCAATTAATGACAAATAATAATGATAATACCATGCATGTAATTCTGATGTCTTATTTACCACACATATTTTAGTTTTAAAATTTAAAAAATAACAAAAATCTGGCAACAGCCATGCATATCACAGATTTCAACAATCTATCCCAGTGGCTCAGCTGCAAAAGCTGTGAGGTAAAAAGCCAAAGTGGAATATGATGATTGAACCAAATGTCACAGAAGGAGCAGGTGGGAAAATTATTTTTTGTGGTCTCTACCTCCTGAATGAAGCCCTGGATTGGAATTTCACAGTATTGACCTAATTAAAGGAGACAACAATGAAACTCATGTGCATATGTGGTGTTGCTTACAAGTCATGCTAAAGCCAATGGCCTGTGACTTTCAGCAGGTGCCAGAAGAGCAGAGTGAGTGGAACCTCCCCCTGCTCTGAGAATCCCAGCTGGAGTTGGACCTCAGCCTCCCCCAGCTTCATTTCCTCTTATTTACAAGCATTCAGATCCAAGGCTCTCTCTGTGTTCCTGACTGAAAACACTCCATCACAAACACAAGTACAATTATTAATAGCACTGAAGATCTGCATAACTTTAGCCATTCTAAGAAAAAAAACCCCTGAAAATATGCAATTTTTGAATACACAGATATTTTTCAGCAATTTTTCCTTCCAAACATAGTACTTCATCAGCACCAAAAAATGAGCCTTTTTTTCTTGAAACAAATTGAAGCGCTAATAATATGTTTTGAGAGTTTATGAACTTCCTTTTCCAAATGACTTCTTTTTAACTTTTTGAGATGCCATAATCCATAACAAATAGTTGGCAAAGCCTAAAATCAGGATGAAAATTTCAGTGTTGTAGAGGCCTGAAATTTACCTTTTACAAAATTCTAATTTTGAAGTGAGGAACTGGGGAGGTTTAGTTTTACTGGGTCTTTTCCTCCTCTGTCAGAACACACTTTTTTTTTTTCTAGTTGACAAAATTTTATGGAAAGGAGACCATCCAATTCCCCCATGGCCTTAATGGTCTGATAATCAGCCTTAAAATAAATATGTGAAAACATATAGAGATAAAGGGTATATAAGGCAGCATGCTTGTAATTGCAGTGTGTGTCAAAGGATAAATCATTGCTTGACACCTTGGTGGAATGCTGGATTTCGTTTCAGCGTCTCTGTCCTGCTTTTGGCACATTGGTTATCCCAAAAGGAAACTCCTTGAGCAGCGTCCTCCTATATATTCTATATATTTATATATATATATGCCATTGTGAGCACTCTCAGAAGATCTCAGGCAGAAATATGTTATGTGCCTGTGAAGGATCATAAGAAACAAAAGAGGGTCACAGTTCCCCACTTGAGCTTATTTGGGGCAGTCCTTTGCAGAAATGACTCTTAAGTGCTGTTTAATTCATGTTGCATTCTGCACAGGTATCTGCACAGCTATAAATGGATACCCAAAGTAAAGGACTATGGATAATCACATCCAGCTCACACACCTCCAGTATGAGGCTGTGGTACTGCTCCTTAGTTATAAGGCTAATACATCACCTGTATTCTTTGCTTTGTCTTGACTCAAAATGTGCTAATGATACATGCAGGAAAGCACAAAAATTGGGAAGAGAAAAGAGAGGAGGAGAGAGGGCATTAAGGCCATTGAGAAGAGAGAATAAGCCCATTGCAGATACAGTTTCAAGAACAATTTTCTGTCTACAGCTGGCCACACTTGGCAGAAGTAGAAATTTCCAGCCCTCCCAGGTGGGCTGTCTTTTAGAGCCATCTCTTCCTTCACGTAGCTCATTCCTTCCAGTGTAACAAGTCAGTACTCTTAGGAATGTCATCATCTGTGTTCTTCAAGTGAGTAACTGCTCATGGCACTCTTAGAAGCCACTGTAACTCTCTCTTAGTAGTGCAGGATTCTTTCCTGCTAATAGGAAACTGCTT
>JAWWLV010000121.1:108702311-108719268 GCA_035041135.1 Platyrinchus mystaceus | reverse complement strand
AAAGGACTATGGATAATCACATCCAGCTCACACACCTCCAGTATGAGGCTGTGGTACTGCTCCTTAGTTATAAGGCTCATGGCACTCTTAGAAGCCACTGTAACTCTCTCTTAGTAGTGCAGGATTCTTTCCTGCTAATAGGAAACTGCTTACACACACAGCATGTGGATAAACCTTCAACTTTGTCAGTTCACCAGACCTGTATGATCCACAGACCAAGATAAGGGCTGTGTTTCTCATGAGTGTTCTCAGTGCCCATGGTTTTCCATTTTGCATCAAAAATGAAAGACGAGACACTCTTCTCAGATATGTGTTATCTGTTGCTTAAGGATACTGTGGTTTTCATTGTATTTACAGCTGGGATATCAGGAATATTTAAGAAATTTTGAACAAACATCAACTAGTTATGCCTTTTTAAAATCCTTCTAAATAGGCATATGTAAGGGTCAGATCTATCACTAGAATAGCTACTGTAAATTAAAAGTTCAGCTGATACATGTAATCTGAGAATCAGACCCTCATTCATGGGCTTTGCAGTTCCATGAAACACAAATATGCGAAGTGCAAAACTTAGAGGAGATTAACCTTGCACTGCTTTATAACCCCATGTGTTCAGCTCTGGGCTTACTGAATGTCTGAGATGAAAGCAATTAGAGTTGAATAGATTTCAGCACTTTTCAAAATCACTTCCAAATTTAAGGTAGCCTCTGGGTTTCCCATCTCATCTGGACAAGGGAAATTTCCCTTTACTGCTTCAATGATCTTAATCATTTCTTCTGATGAAGCTCCTTATCTTTTCCTCTCTCTTCACACGAAGTCCTTATCTGTAGCTTCCATTATTTGAGATTTTTATATTAGATCCAGTGCCAAAATTCCACTGCCCATAAAAGACCCCCTAAAAATGTCATCCCTAATTTTCAATGATGAGCAACATTCAGTCTTGCACAAGACTCCATTTTCCGAAAAGCCATACAAATACATCATTAGAAACAGTTTCCTCATCCACAAATTTTCTAATCTAAACAGCAAGAGGAAGGTGAAGGTGTCATCATACTAACACATTGTCATCCCATCCTCTGAACTCAAATGCCTCCAGTATCACATTGACTTTCCTCTTGCTTTCAAGAGTTTGGAAGAGAACAGATGTGGCTGGGCAGCAGGAGGCCAAGTCAGGAGCATTTTTCCTACTCAAGAACCATAATCGTCTTTGGCTCTTCAGGGCTGTTTATAGCAGTCAGGACAGCAGGTGTGTTTGGATGGCTCAGCACACCTTCTGCCACTTCTACAGGCTGTGCTCAACCGTAGCATCACCAAGCCTGCAAATGAACTGCTGAAGTTACTTCTGCACTTGCCTTTTATACTGGCTGTGCAAGGGAACACAGAGGTAAAAATTCAAATATAAGGGAAGAGAGGATGAAAAGGGAGGGACCCCTTACATGTATTTTTTGTGTTCCAGAAAATTGCAAAAAAGGAGCAGCTATTTCAGCTTCCAACCTTATATAAAAATCCAGAACACTTGTTGTTGTTGGAAAGTATGCTGGGAATGACCATTTCAGAGCTGCTGAGGAGGTTTCCTCAGCAGAGAGGATATGACCAGGCCACAGAAAGCCGTGTGATCACAGCTTACATAGGCACACGTTAGTATTAAAGCAGCCTAATTAAAGACAGGTAATGGGATGGCTGCTGTAACAGCTGCACATAAACAGCAAGGGCTCCCAGCGAGCTCAATCAGTAGATGTCAGATTTTGTGCTGTCCTAGAAGCATACAAATGGCTTAGTGTTAGGTTGATTCTTGTGACTATGCTACATGAAGACAGAATAATTTCCTGGTGCCAGCTTTAAAAAATCTCATCTACTTTAATTACTAGACTTGATGTGTCAGTCCACTGAGAAGGACAGCAATCTGAAAAAGGTGAGTTGCCCAAGAGAAGTGGAATTGTAATGTGGGGGTGCAACTGGGTGCTGAGAGCGGTAAGGAATAAGAGGTGAATCCTACCCCACAGTGACTATAAACCAATTCATAGGATCTGTCTCACACATTTTGTCTTATTCCTACCAGGTTACCTGTACACTGTCTCATTAATTCACTATCCATCCTTCTCTCTGTGAGAAGACAGGTTGTGGGGAGGTAGATATAAGGGTTGTGTTGCACATATTCATGAGTAACCCTGTGTACATCTCTGTGGTGAGGATCCATTTACAGGATGAGCATTCAGAACATTGGGATGCATTCAGGAAAAATACCCATGAATAACTTACACTGAGAATAATTTCCTTCATTCAGCTGAAATGCAAACCCTAGTAAGAGCTTTTGATAAGCAGATTGAAAGTTTAATGTTGCAGTATATAAAAAGTTTCTTTCATCGCTTTTGAATAGGTGCTGCTATTCAGCTCCAATTAATTCTGCATTTCATTTCCTATGAAGAAAAAACTAAATCACTGCACTCATTTTATCTGTTTCTAGATACTATTCACTCAATTAGAGTAATCATTATTATTCAACAGAGATACCTTAAAGAAACTCAGATTAAACTCCATTATGCAAAGCATTGTATATTCATATAGGAAGACACAATGCTTGCCTTAAAAGAGGTTACAGCATAAATAGATAACAGGCTTCTTAAAGTTCTCATTTTACAAGCAGGACCTTATATAGCAAAACCACATTGAATGCCCAAGGACAGAGAGGATGGTCAGAGCAGAGCTGACTTCAAACCCTAAGACCCTTAGGATATATCTACTGGGTTTAAGGGACTGAGGTCTTGAACTCCACCCTGCCATGGCACATCTTGTAATGTGCTAAGCTCATCCATATGGGTTTACTGATTAATCACCATTTATTTCGTTTGGACTATTCCCAGTTAAAAAAGGACTAAATTCTTGTAAGTACCTCAGGTAGACACAACTGGTGGTGTGAATGCTCCTCATCAGTCAAAGGGGAAGTCAAGGGGTGCTTTTCTCCAGCTGTGACCCCTCCTTGCCTGCCTGCCTTTTCCCTCCAGCCATCCAGGGCCTCTCAGCCCATCAGTCACTGTACTGCAGGCAGAGGTGGCAGTGCAAAGCTGCCAGAGCCAAGGGAGCTCCTCTCAGCACAAAATCAAACAGGCAAACACTCATTACTTTCTGTGGCTCCTCAATGTCATCTGTTTGACTTTTCTGAAATGGTTGGCTGAGAGTTTTTTCTAAAAAGTTGCCATTTCCTAGTTTCTGAATAATTAATGCCTCAGCCTCTGAACTGTAGTGCAGGTGGTCCCCACTTCCATGAAACAAGTTTTGTGCTCTTCCATACAGTTCACTCCTTGCCTATTCCCCCTGTCATTCTTTTTAGGACCAGAAATATCTGAAGATAGTTCTAAACAGCTCTTGCAGAAATACCCTGCAAGCCAGAAATAAAACTGTAGGGCTATCCTTTCCCATTGCATTTGTGTTTTATAGGATGTCCATAAACTGTACCACATGCACCTGCACTAACCAGATTTTTGGGATATATTTAAAATAAGGCTGATCTCTTATTGTCTGTAGATAAGTTTAAATTTGTGTTCTGTAGAAAATAGCTATCTGGTTTTATCTTCTGTAACACTGTGCCACCTGAAAACTTGTCCCTTGGGCTTTTGACTAGACCTGTCAATGGAGCACAAATATTTACAAAATTTTTTTCTCTGCTGTCAAAGAACATAAAAAAGAGAAACATTTTTTTTCCCCTTAGCAACTTTAATCTACTCAGGTTTGTGAGTTGTAGGTCATTAGAGCACAATATTTTTCCCCCAGGGCCTGCAGCACAGGAAGAATTGTTTATTCCTTATTTTTCCCAAGTTGTAAAACATCTTAAAAATCTAAACATAGTTACAAGAAAGTTTTTTAAAACAATTGAGTCCTTCAAACTGTTAGACTACACTCCTGCTTCTTTTCAACACTGAGTTCTTCTTTCCTGACACTCTGGAGAAATACTCAATTTAAAGAAATTAGCACAGTAAACCTTTCTGTTAATCTCATAGAAATAACATACCATAGAACCCACCTCAGTAATGCCAAAGATCAGCAAATACCAAGCATCTCACAAAAAATCTAATTAAGCACAGGCAAAATAATGAAATATTTTGAACTTCCATAAGTTCCTGTGAAGTTGCTGCTTGAGACACCTGCCAGTAGTGGAAGGAGATGTTCATTCATATATATGCAATCTTTCCCCTTTTTATAGGACATTATATTTTATTTATGACCAGCACACAAGAACTGTGGGACTTTCAATTGTGATTGCTTCCTGGTCATGGTGATGCCATCACTGATGGCATCATCACTGCCTTTGCCACCACTACCACCCTTCCCAGGGTGAGCAGAGAGGGAAGCACAGTGACTGTGCTTTCCTGCTGAAACAGTTTTGATGCCACTCAACAGCACAGGACTTTACTTATTCATTAGGCTTTAATTTCATGACAGGTTTGGTTTGGAAAGGCCTTTAAAGGTCATCTAACCCCTACATCAAGTTGCTCAAAGGCACATCCAACATAACTTTAAATGTTTCCATGGCCAGGGCAGCCACAACATCTCTGGGCAACCTGTGCCAGTGTCTCACCACCTGCATCATAAACAAATCCTTCCTTATGTCCAGTCTAAACCTTCCTTTTTTTTCGGCTTAAAACCATTGCCCCATATCCTGTCACTAATTAATTAATTCTCATGATTGTTACTGGTACAAGCCAGGGAAAGATTAATTCGCTACCATGCAGTAGAAAAATCTCAGTGCAAAGTAAATGGTAAAACTACAAGGAATATGGATATAGCACAGATACAACAAAAAGGATGAAGCTGTATCTCACACAACTCAGAAAGTCCCCTCAGCAGAATTTAATCAGTCTGGTCTATTCTGGCTCACACTGTGATGTTTGCATGTAAAACAGGGGAAACGTTCTTCCTTTTATTGCTGAGGAACAACACAAGGTGATGGGAATGTGCAAACGTTACAAGAGAAATGAAGTTATCTCTTGGTCAAATAATCCCTTCCTCATGAACACAGTGCTCCTCACTTTTCATGGTGTTTTATTCAGTCCTCATCCACTACCTGTTTGACAGAGCATTTACCATTTCCCTTACACACCTAATCCACAGTCAAAAGATTCTCACCATGCAGGAATTATTCACTACACCTTGGTTCCCAGCTGACCTAGGAAGAAAGAAACTGTTATTTTGCATCAGGATAAAGCACATCTAATCCCAAATACCACCTCTGACTAGGCCACTGACAGGGATTGAAAAGGATGTGAGCACCAAGTCCTTAAACAGACTGAAATGAGATGCTTCTCATCTTATGTTTGTTATATATTACCAATCCTGCAACATGAGCTTTGACATCACTTCCTAGATGTCCAAAGCAATTTGAGAAATAGTCTTATTATCCATGTCATGGATATCCATTTTTTATTTTATTGCATATTTAGTCCTAATCCTACACCACTGGAAGATGCATTTCATTTACTGGGTTTTTTCTTGGCTTTCTTGAGTTTTCTCCCTCCCTCCTTTCAGTTTCACACAAATCTAGTACATCTAAACTTTTTCCTGGAAGGTTTCATACCACTTTCCAATACAGAATATGTAAGCACATCTCAGTGGTCCAATAAGTGAAGCAATCAGTGTCTTCCATCCTCATTTTGTAAACAGGTACACCCAAACCTGAGGTTCTGGATTCTGAGTGGTGATTTTTACAGTGGTTTCCTTGTTATGTGCCAAGAAGAAGAGCAATTTTCATGAACAGTACTTGACATCTGCTTTATATCCCTAAGATTGTCCTGTGCTTCCCACTGTTCTACCTCCCAACAGCACAAAAATGGCAGTGTGACAAACTGGTATGATTCAGGAGGAGATGCCTGGAACAAAAGTATCTCAGTACATGAACTCTGTTAGTTTAGGAATTTAAAGGCAAGAGCACATACTCAGACCCAAATCCTTCCACTCCAGGGTCAGCAAAATTAAACTAGAGCAACATAGGAATAGCAAATTTGTTGAGGACCTGTTGGAGATTGAACCATAACAGAGCATAACAGAGCAAGCCATTTAAGATGTGTTGGAGTGTCTCTCCTCCCCACAACAGACCCTTGCATAGTGGCACAGATCTCATATATGTCCTGTGTCATATAGAGTCATATAATAATTTAGGTTGGAAAAGACTTCTAAGATCATTGAGTCCTACCATTAATCCATCACTGCCAAGTCCAGCACTAAAGTGGTGCACTATGAATGCCACATCTACATGCTTTTTAAGTACCTCCAGGGGTGGTGATTCAGACACTCTCCTGGGCAGCCTGTTCCAGTGCTTGCCAATTCTTCTAGTGAAGAAATTTTTCCTAATGTCCAGTCTAAATGCCCCCCTGGCACAACTTGAGGCCGTTTCCTCTTGTCCTATCACTTGTTACCTGGCAGAAGAGACCCCCACCTGGCTACAACCTCCCTTCAGAGAGTTGTACAGAGCAATGAGGTCTCCCCTGAGTCTCCTTTTCTCCAGACTAAAAAACCCAATTTCCCTCAGCTGCTTCTCATAAGATTTAAGCTCCAAGTCTTATGAGAAGCCACTTATATCTACCACTCTCATCTGGATGTTTCAGGCATCTTAAAATGCAGCAAAGGTGGAAAATGCTCAGTGAGCCTCAGTGACCAGCTGTCTGTTTACATATGGGAAGGAGCTGCTCATTACAAATGATACCTAAGCTCACCCCTAAAACCCATTTGTTCAACTAGGGCATCAAGAAGCACTTGGACGTCACTTTTTTTTCAAATTAAACTTTCATTCTGATGGTTTCACAGACCATTAGCAGCTCCCTGATCCAACTGTAACTGAGAGCAATTAAATGCTGTAGGAGGTGTAAAACCAGATTTGTCTTCTCCAGCCCCTCACTTCTACTGATTGTTGTGGGAGACAAGACACCTAGCACACATGTAGACAAATCCTTTACAGAGCTCTAAATCTAAGTGTGTTAATCTGGATGCTTGTGTTCAGAAGGCTACCTTCAGGATCTGCTCAAAACCATATCCAACCTGGCCTCGAACACTTCTGGGGATGGGGCATCCACAGCTTCTCTGGGCAACTTATTTCAGTGTCTCACCAGCCTCACAGCAAAGAATTTCTTCCTAAAATATAATCCAAATCTCTCCTCTTTTAGTTTAAAACAATTCTAACTTGTTCTGTCACTGTCTCCCTGTGTAAAAAGTCACTCTCTGTCTTTTATTTCATTACAAACAGCATGAAGACTTTCAAATGTGTCAAGGGATAGCAATGATTAGAAATTAACATAGTAAACTCTGATGTTTCTGATGCCTCAAAGAAAACACAGCCCTGTTACTACATGATTAAGGAACGATGCACCAAAAGGCAGCATTTCATCCTCACGGATCTGAGGTCAATCTGTCTGCTTTCCATCTTCCTAATGAAGATCAGAAGTTATTAGATTTAAATCCATTTTAATTGAGAGCCATGAGAAATAACTTGTGAAAATCATATAAACTTTAAGTTTTTAAATCAGAACAAATATTGGAAAAAAGTTTTGAGAAATTCATTCTTGGCATATTCTAATTTGATTTGACTGGTTTTCAGTGGACTTCATTCAACAGGGCAAAAACTGAGCTTTATTCACATCTAAAATTATGTCATTGATTTAGCTTTTGCATGAGGTGGGCCAAGAGCTTTTTTCATTAAGTTGAGTGAGCATCACACTTCTCAGAAAACAGTGCCAGCAAAGGAGAGGATGGCAGGTCAGTAGATGTGATCCCAAGTAGGATTATGATAGTCCAGAGGGCAGAAGACTCTTCTTTTCCTGTCAAGAGATGTCTTAAGTCATCTATGCAAAGCATGAAATCTTTGAGTCAGGAGGAGAGACGGGGACTGTGTTTTATCCAGGGTCTCAGCAATACTTAGATTCACAAAATTGTGACATACAGATCAGAACAAGAAAAAACAAATAAGGAAATAGTTGTAGGACATTGGATGGAGTGATTTAATTGGGGCAAATGTTCCACACTGGCTGCACAAGGGAAATGGCCCTGGTGGCAGTGCCAGCTATTTGGGGAGAATCTGCACAGAGGTGCACAGATCAGACACAACACATGGAGAGGACAAGTTGATAAGGGACAAATCATTTGAGATGCAAAATATTCTGTGGAAAGAAATAGACTGTACTGACTATGATCACAGCTTATAGATATAATCAGCACAGTGATGGTGGCACCTGTAGTGAAAAACTGAGTCTTAAAATGCTGTAAAAGAAAAGAATATTCAATTTCTAAAAACTTTGAAGACCATCATCTTAGTGGATATATCCTGTAGATATAAAACAATTTTCCGTAACTAAGTTTAGTTTCCTGGGTCAGCTCTATTGCCAGTGGAGAAAACAAGGCGTGTTCAGCAGCTCCAGTAGATGATTCATTTCAGACACCTACCTAGAATGAACTAAGCAATTCACAGAAGATGTCACAGATTATATCTGTTCTTCTGCATGTAACAAGATCTGAAGGTCTAGTTCAGACTTTGGAAATCAAATTTTAATATCTCAGGGTAAGAGGAATCCCACCCAAATAACCTTGTAAACATTCTCAGTTGTTAAATCATAGTGTAAGCACTTTGATTAAGTTAAATTACTGACTTCTAAACAACTCTGGTTTTACTATTTTCATGCTGATTTTTCCCCCCCAAGGGTACTTGCAAACTAAAGGGCTCTGAAAGTAGTCTCAGACATATAAAAGTATTAAATGTTGCAGTATGAACATTATTTAACACTGCAATATTAATCAGCTGAAGGACCTCTGACTTTCAGAAACAAAGCTGTAAGTAGGTCACTTTCTGCTCTGCAGCAATCTCCTCTTGATTGCAGAGCACTTAGTTCTGTTAATAAGTCACTATTTCAAATAACTGCTGCAATTCAATATTTTCCAAAGATTCCTTGGAAAGAAACTCAATAGTCATCTTTCCAGAGCACTCATGTATATCACACAGCTTCTTTCTATTTTAAAATTTCCTATCAATTTCTACTCTCCCCAGAGCACTTAATAGCTATTTTAGTTTTCTTTCTGTCTGCCATGCACACCACTTATCATGGTACCATGTTAATCAAAGTGTAATTCTGAGTAAGAATAACCTGAAAAATCCTGATTCTACATTTACTTTCAGGACACTACCTCTTATAATTTTACTGAAAGCTATTGCTCAAGTATTTGCACCTCCACCCTTACTTCCATTAACAAGTTGGTGCACTGGCCAATGTGATCTGTCAGCCAATGTTAATCACATCATCATCTTTTTGTAGCATCCTGAGGTTTAGATTGCAACACATCAAATACCATACTCAAGAAAAGATGGATTACATCCACTATATGGGTAGATTAAATCCCCCACCCACCCTGTAATAACCGAATATGCCACACTTTTTGTCAGACGTGATTAATGTCTCAAATTCATGGTGCACATTGCTCAGCGGGTTCATTTGCCCAAAATACTTATTTTTGCAGTCCCCTGCTACTCCTTCTAGTCTACTGAAGTCAAGCTAAGTGGTCACTGATTTCCCAGGTGGTCTTAAACATCCACTGTGCTATTTCCACTCAAATAGCTCACTCATTTTCTAAGACCATTTTTCTCCAGCTTGTGCATTGCACTATACATGGCATTTGTCAGAATTAGGATGAAATCACTGTGTTGTCCTCAAAGAGCTGAAAATTCAGAGGTTTCATCTGGTGAGTCAGTGGAAGGGCTCTGCAACCACATCTCTATCATGAAGTCATGGTAAATTGTAGAAGGCAAGCCAGTACTTCAAATAAAGACAGAGAGAACCGAAACCATTTACAAAAGAAAAGTCTTCCCAGTTTTGGAAACCAACAGAGTTTGAAGAAGAGATCAAAAAAACACATAAGATAGCAGATGCATGAGGATCAGCATTGGAGTGGTAGGAGAAAGGAATGAATTTCAGCTGGCATTCAGGGTAAAATAACCTTCATCCCATGAAGACAGGGATTATAGGAGGGAGGCAGAGAGAGACGAGAGAGTGGAGGAGGGAGGCAGAAAAAGACTACAAAATCATTAGTAAAGAAATTTACCCAGAAAACCCAATCAGCTAAGATGATGACAGGCCTTAAGCTCTGCAGCATCCGTCACATCAGGGAGAGAATTTAAATCTGAGACAGATGCAGAAATGCAACAAAGGAGCCGGAAAAAAAGTTTTACTCTTCTTCTTGAACTAGAATGGAGAAAATTAGCTGCTGAGGACAAGGCAGGATAAAGGAAAAGGTGGTAGCTGTGGTGCAAAGGAAAACACAGATCTCAAAATTACCAGAGCAAACAGTGCATAATTTGGAAGGGACTGACCATGGTTTACATAGCAGTATGTCCAGGCTGGCTGTCAATGGGTTGTCCCTGGCGTGGCTCCACAGCTGAAAGGTTAAAGCACATCCCACCTTACAGGCACCTACCCACATCACTGCCTGCCTGAGAGACAAAGATCCTTGGGACACATGGACACCAGGGTGTCTGGAGAACAGCCCCCCAGCATGCCTGGCCAATATGAAGACCATCAACAAGGAGCTTGGGTGTACCTCAGACTCCATCTTATGAGTGAAATAAGAAGTTCTCACCCCAGTTCATCACTCCAGAGAAAGTGCAACAGCAATTTCAGTTCATTTTTTTTTTTTTATGTGTCCATGAGGACCCACCTTTTTTTTTTCTGAGTAAAATATTGCCCGTCTTCCCTTTACAGATCCATTATTTCCAACAAAATCTATAGGTAAACAAAAGGAAAACATAGTCAAGTATGTTCCTGAATAGTGAAGAGCAGCTTTGCCAGTTCTAATTACATTTTGTCTATAAGCTTATTTTCCTTTATTGCTGGATCATGCCATTCTTTGTTAAGGAACTGCAGTGATTTGGGAGTCAGTGAGCCACTGGCATTTTGCAAAGAGGAAGATTTTTGTTTCCCAAGGCTTGGCAAACAGGTAGGAAGGGAGAGCAATAGATCTTTGCTTAAGGAGTAGGGTTACAAAGATATACCAGCAGGTAACAGATATCTGTCATGTTTATATGGGAGCCCACAGTGACTTACTGTACCCCCTTACAGCTAAAATGCCTCTTTCACTACCCCACAGTGGTGGCTGAATGGTGCATTGCACTTCTCAGCAAAGATGAATTTCTTAAGTAAAAGAATGATTATCTCTAGACTCTATGGCTTTTGTACCTACCATGAACTCCTGAGAATACCACCATAGGCAGAGGAACTATGTTAACCCAGATCACCTGGATCCCAAACAACACTTCTGTTCAATCAGTCTTCTCCGTGGTGCTAATTCCTAGCACTGCATGACTCCCCATTGCCTCAGTGCTGTGTTATCATTACACAAAGGATGCTCTCCTAGTGTGGAGATAGCAATTGTTCTTCTCAAGCTGGGTTCAGCAGCCAGCTGAGATCAGCAAGACACTCAGGCAGCAATGCCCATGGGCTGGGAATCAGAGATTTGGGCCAGGCAGGCACACTGCTTGTTGTTACTTGTCTCCATTTTTGTAGCCCGTTCCATCTTGGCATTTCAGCTCTGGATCCTACACTTCTGTTACCCACATCCCCACCTGAGGAAGAAATTATTAACTTTAGCCATGTCTCTCTTCCTCATAAAAGTAAAACTTTACCATGTCAGTCCTGTGCAAGGAGAAATTAATCTGATTTAATGATGATGCATGGAAAAGGTTAAAAACAACAAGAAATCTTCATCCCATTGGAAGAGGGTTTTTTTATTTTGGTTAGTGACTAATATTATGCTAGCATTCCAAATCCAGGAATCAATTCCTTATTGCAGTAGATTCTACGTAACCTCTGCATTGGTTCTGCAGGGAATTAACAGGTAACCAGAAGGAAGGAGTAATGTGATCTATCCTTTTTTATTTTTTTTTTTTTTCTCGTACCAGCTACCTCAATTTGTTCTGGTCTTTTGTTTGTTTGTTTGTTTAATGTGAAAGCTCGGAGTTTTATTTTAATAACAAACAGCTTTCATGTGGCTTCCTTCCCAGTGGATCCATTTAAGTACCCTCTCACCGCTTTGTTAAGCAACAGGAAAGATATGACTTGTTCTGCAGAAGTGCCCTCCAAACAGAGGAGTCCTTGATAGTTCACTGAGCAGGCAAATTGACATTGTTGTATCTGCAGATCAGCAAAGGGAAAGCTCAGCTCAGCTTCCCCAGGTGAGCTCAGCCAGAGAGTTCTGCAAAGGCCAGGGCAGTGCCCTGACTTTTGTGAATTTCCTGGAAGGAACTAAAAACATATTAACCTTTTGCTGCCATGAAGAGCTGCCTCTGCTGAAGCTCTTCTGTTGTAGTCCAAACCAAGCTGTCAGCAGAAAGAAGCTTACAGGGTTTGAGTGGCAAACCTTGGAAAACAGAGGCTGACAAACATCCCGTGATCTAAGAAGCTGGACCCCTGTCACAAGATCTATCAAAGTACAACGTTGTGGATTAAGCTGGCTCCAGCAGAATCAACAAAGAACTTCTTGAGATTATGTTATTAAACTATGTCTAAAACCCCTTAATTCCTTTGATCCTGCTTGAAGAAAAATTAACCTATTTGGAAACTGTAGTAAAAACTTTTGTAGCTTCCTAATTATCATAACCCATCCTTCCATTAACATGTCCAGCCCTCAAGGCGCTTAAAAATGTGTTTTTGTGTCCAATAAAGGATTCCAGTTTACCCCATACTGGGATCGTGTTAGTTTTATTTTCTAGACTGCTACACTCTTCCCTTTCCACTTGACATCCAGTTGCTCAATTGTCCTGAGCAAAACATGCAACAAAATTCTCCTTCTCAGAATTGAAGCTATTTGAGAGTGTCCAAAGCAGGGTCATAGTGATGGTGAAGGGCCTTGAGGGGAAGCTGTGTGAGGAGACTGGCTGAGGGCACTTGGTCTGTTCATCCTGGAGGAGATTGAGGGGAAATCTCGTTGCAGTTACAACTTCATTGTGAGAGGAGGAAGAGGGGCAGACACTGATTCTCTTCTGTGTGTTGACCAGTGACAGGACCTGAGGGAATGGCCTGAAGTTGTGTCAGAGGTGGTTTAGGCTGAATATTAGAAAACAGTTCTTCACACAGAGGGGGTTGGGCACTGGAACAGGCTCCCCAGGGCACTGTCACAGGACCAAGCCTGACAGAGTTCCAGGAGCATTTGGATGATACTCTCAGGCATGTGTTGTGACTCTTGGGGATGGTCCTGTGTAGGGCCAGGAGCTGAACTCAGTGATCCTTGTGGGTTCCTTCCAACTCAGCACACTCTGTGATTCTGTGAAGTCCACAGTGGACAACCCCATTTCTCAAGGGCAAAAATAATGAATAAGGTGGGTAAAGCTCTTCTGCACAACAAAGATTTCTCAGGGACACTGAAACAATTCAGAATCATTTACTCATGTTCCAAGCTAAGGAACACTTCTGCAACTCTGCTATCCAAAGCATATATCAGAATAGACACCAGAAAAAATGAATCTCCAAAGCACCACACTGCACACATAGTCTTCTCCACAGAGAAAATACAAGATAAGAATTGGCAAACGTCATATTCTTTACGATAAAATGCACAGTGAAGAGCTGCATCAGCAGATGTGAAAAGCTGAGAACACAATGCACAGAGATTCATCTTGTCCACCTCAAGCAGATAGAAAGTTAAAAAGGAGAGTGAAGCAATGACTGCTGGCAAAAAGAGTTTGCTTTTTTTTCAGCTATATAATTCAAAAAAGCAAACCACTTTCAGCACAGCTCAGGTAAAAAAAAAAAAAACCAACTAAAATATTTTATTAAATATTTTGTATTAAAGAAAAATGTGGAAGTTTTCTCTTCTTGAGTGCTGTTTTACTTCCAGAAGCACTAAACAGTCTCTACTTTCTCTAAAGTGCTGATGGTCAGAACATTTTGTTTGTCTCCTCTGATTCTAGGCTGCTTCTCCTCCCAGCGATGCTACAGTCTACCATGAAGCAAGATAATAGGGTTGCAAGTGGGGAGCACTGGCTGCCATGCAGTAGGGAAGAGCATCCAGCTTGGCTCAGTTAAGTCAGAAGACTGATCATGTGGTACTGTGGGTCCCTCTTTTCCTGAAACACTCTAAAAGCTTGACAGATAAAGCCTCGGGAATAGATAAAATCAGGAATGGTATATGGATATGAATGTAATGGCAGGACCCCTCCTGATCATCTATCAAAGGTCTTGGGAGTCTGGGGATGTCCCTGATGACTGGAAGTTATCCTATGTTATTCCAATTTAAGAGAAAAGTGTGAAGGAAGACCAAAGAAACTACAGACCTCTTAGTCCAACTTCAGTTCCCAGAAAAATTATGGTGATAAATATCCTGCGTACTATCGAAAGGCATTTAGATAATAATTCCATCATCAGGCATAGACAACACGGATTCACAAAGGAAAAGGTCTAACTAACTAATTTGATATCATCTATCAACTAATCCATCCAACTAACTATCCAGCTAATTTAAGATCATCAGCCCAGTGGATGAAGGGAAGGTGGTTGATGTACTTTGCAGAGAGGGTGCTCCAATATTGGAACAGGCTTACTAGAGACCTGGTTAATGCCCCAACTCTGCCACTGTTTAAGAGGTATTTGAACAATGCCCTTGACAACTTGATCTAACTTTTTCTCAGCCCTGAAGTGGTCAGGCAGCTGGACTAGATGTTCACATAGTCTTCAAACTGAAGTAGTCTATTCTCTTCTATACAGATCAGCAGAATTAATTTTAAGAGGCTGCTTTTTATCTCTCCTGCAACTCCTCTCCTCTTAACTCTTCTCTCTCCTCTGTGCAGACTTTTCCATTCCTCAGGAATCAAGAGCATGCTGCCTTATCCTAGCAATGCTTTGTATTTTTTTAGCACTTGCTGTCAGGGAATTCAAGGGCTTCAAAAGACTTCAGAGACTAAAAAATGCTTGTAGGAGCTTGACAAAGGTAAGAAAAGGGAATTTCAGAGCAGCCAGTTGAATACCTAAAGATGGAATAGAAACATGGGGGACTAGCTACACCTGGGCTTTTGGACCACCATCAAGCAACACGTACAAGCAGATGCATATCAGTCTTTGAGTTACCAGTGCAGCTGACTTCAGAGCAGAACTGAAGTTAACAGATGATTAAATGCATTTACTCTGAATGGATTCTCTGTCATGCCCTATATCACTTTGGTTGCTTCCAGAGCAGGAGAAAACATCACAGTACAGATGAAGTGAAACCTAAATATGTATTGTGTTTTTGCTGAATACCACAATATTAATGCAGTGTTAGCCAAAGATATCTGGCAGTCCATTCCCAGCTCCCAGTTAGGAAAAGCTTTCCAGTTTATGCAGTTTTTTGGTACTGGCCAAAGGGAAATAAATATTAACCAAAGCATTAACACCTACCAGCAAGGCAATCAAAGAGGAAATAAATAGGCAAACACTGGCTACAGTTCAGGCATTATTATGAAAGAAGCAACATATTCAGGTAAAGGTCTTCTTGAGTTCAATCTTTCAGAAAGGCAGAGGCATCTCCTCTGTTAACCTGAGATGATTGTATCTCACTTCAAATGTAGATGCTGTTTTGTATTCAATATTGCTACTTGACCATGTTTTCTGTGAAAAGTGAGTTATGTAGCAGTGCTAAAGATGGCACTTTACATTTTAAACATGCAGGCAGAAAAATAATGTCTTTTGTTTATATCACGCTCCTTAAACTTGGAGGGCATCCACATTTCAGAGAGAATATAATTTGGAGAAAGAAAAATCTTCAAAGCTTAAGTGCTCATTGCAAGGTTAGCATTTCCCTAATACCAATTCTAATAGTAGCCTCATTAATTTAACTCTGTAGGATGCTAGTGCAAAGCATCTTTTGCTAACATAGCTCATAGCTATGTTGATTCTGTATTTGTGTAATGCCATATGCTGTGCAAAAATGGGGGTTTTATTTGCATTTTTATATCCTACTTCTGTTTTGCTATTGCCATTGCTAGTAATGTTCTTTTTTTTTCTTGTACATTTCCTCTGCTGATACTTAGTAAGCATCTGCTGTTTCTCCAAAACAAATTTATTCTTCATACTTAATAACAGTATCCTTCATTTGACCTTCAGATACAACACATTTTTGTCTTAAAAAAAAAAAAAAGGAGAACAACTACTGTTTATATCATTCCCTACCTCCTGCCCCTCTTACTTCTATTTGCCCATCATAACAGCATTATACCCTGTGGTATAGAAATCCTTAAAATAGTCGTAGTTGTTTTTAGTTTTCCTCTCTTCTTTAATTTCTTATGTAATTGCCTTGCTGAGACATCCTCACTTGACTTTTGCCTTGGAAGAATAGTTTCTGTTTGATGTGGAGGACACTAAAACCAGCCCTAGTCCAGGGAATCATTGCAATAGTACACACATGCAACAAGCAAGTCAGTCAGCCACAAGCAAAGACTCCCTAAGAGCTGTTGTCCCATGTCAAAACAAAGTCCTCCTCGCTTAGTTTCTATTCAAGGCTTGTAGGATGAGCCTCAGAAGAGGGGAGAAGGAAACAAGTCAGTATAGAATAAGCCAGTCATTACAGCCCTGAAGTTTCTAGCAACCTCAGTTTGGGGACTTCAGAGCCAAATGCTATTGATGAACATACTTAATTGCCATTTTATCGACTTTTTTTTCCCACCATTAATTCCTCTGATTATTTTTTGTAAGCCTATCATCAAATCATAGAATGGTTTGTGTTGGAAAGCACATTAAAGAAGTTCATCTAGTTCCAACTCCCTTGCCATGGGCAGGGATGCCACACCCTAGATCAGGTGACCCAGGGCCCCATCCAATCTGTGCTTGAACATTTCCAGGGATGTGGCACTCACAAGTTATAGATCTACAATCTATATGTATAGATGAATAGATCAGATAGATAGATAGATAGATAGATAGATAGATAGATAGATAGATAGATAGATAGATAGATAGATAGATAG
>JAWWLV010000121.1:108689854-108699938 GCA_035041135.1 Platyrinchus mystaceus | reverse complement strand
ATAGATAGATAGATAGATAGATAGATAGATAGATAGATAGATAGATAGATAGATAGATAGATAGATAGATAGAAAGACAATCTTCACAGCTAAAAGTCCCACACTTACCCACCTTGAAGCACTAAAGAAACTTCACCCAGATGGACCAGGGGCCTTTTTCAAAATTGTCTAAAGGAAAGCCAGTAAACACTTCCAAATTCTGTCCAGCTGGGTTCTGGCAGATCAGACAGAATAGATGTATGGCTCCTTTTGTTACTTAAACCAAAATTTCAGTCGGGATGAATCAAATTTGCTTTCCATCAGTAGAGAATTTTTTTGTGCACGTAATTCTGTTGCAAAAGGATCAGTCTGCAGTATCTACCATAATTCAATTTATCCTCAGGGGTAACCAGGATATAGTCCAGCTCTGCTGATCCTGAGATCTGTTGGATTAGACCAGTGGGAGAGGCTGACCTGAAGGCTTGGTTTGAAACAGTGTAGTTTGATCATGTGAAAGACCTAATATATGGAATTATTTAATGTATTTAGGTACCTTCCAAGCTTATTCAGAACTTGTCCACAGTGTTGCCATCATAAATTCACAGAAATATATATTGCCATATTGAAAGCAATGATGTCATATCTCATCCTAGAAAGAACAATGACTATAAATCAGGAGGATATGTCTGGACTGTCAGAAAATATGGATGTATATGTGCATGACTACGCTTCTCCATGGGAGTAGCACACCCAAGACATGGAAAGATGTCAGAAATCATTGCTATATTCATATTTTTAAGCACTAATGATACTGATATAATAGCCAGTATGTCATTAGGTTTAATCTATTACAGAAAACAATTAAACTACTAGAGTTTAATGAATTTTTTCAATTCTTAATGGTCAGAGTAATATGTTTTGTAGCCTAGTAACTACTGGTAATGGAGAAGTGACAAAAGCAATACTATAGCACAAGGATGTTGGTATTAAACCCAGTAAGAGGGAGGATGGTTGATCCCATATTACAGTCTTACCTCTTCACAGCGTAGGTAAAAGCTGTCAGTTCAGGTGTGCCTTTAAGACACCCTAGCTCAGGTACAAATCCTTGTGCATCCCTACCTGCACCGTTAGAACTGATTACAAGATCACAGAGTCACAGACTCCCTCGACCTTCTGGCAATACTTTGCCTAATGCAGCCCTGGGCACTGTGAGCCCTCTTTAACATGAGGGCACGCTGCTGGCTCATGTTCAACTTGGTGTCCACCAGGGCCCACAACAAAGCTGCTTTCCAGGAATATATTTTATAGTCGTGCCTGAAGGAAAAAATTTTTCTTCAGGGCAAGAATTGAGCACATATATAAAAAAAGATCTGGTAATTTTCACAATGATATTAAGTCTTTCCTGAGTGGTGATGCTGAACATTTTGGAAGGGAAGTACATTTTTTTGCATCTTAATCTTAATGGTGTTTGCTGGATATAAGTAGAGATTATTCCACGTCTGGCTGCTGGAAGAAGGAAAGTAGTTCAGCATCACTCTTTGACATGTGATGCTGCCCACTGTCAGTGACTGGAAACCAACCCAAGTAAACTTCAGACCCAATTTGGTACACCAGTTCTAAGTGTGGAACAGCTACAAGACTAAAATCCTTCATTGCATTTCTAATATTACCTAGAAGTGAAAAGAAACATATACAATTTTTCAAAGCTACTAAAAGGTAGCTTTGATTAACAGATTAACTCTGATTAACTGCTCATCATCTTCTGATGCACATAAGGTACTCTAGTCCCTCTGGAAGATTGAGCCTGATGTCTGAAAACTGATATATGGAACCCAGCACAATATAACTTCTATTAACTGATTCATATGAGTCATTATAGGGGAGATAAACAAAGGATACCAGGGCCCATCTCCTGTATGCCAGATTTCACATTGAATGGTTCTTTGAGTACTGGATGTGTATTCATTTTTCAAACTAGTGTCAGGAGATGAAATCCAAACTCAAAATCTTTTTATTTCTTTGGTTGAAACACTTCCAAAATTTCTTTTGTCTCAGGTAGTCTTTTATGACTTTATTCAAATTTTTCCTTCCCCCTGCTGACCCATCAAAGTGGTTTCCTCACTAAAATTGTCATCCTGCACAAATGGTGTTGTCATGCTTCGTAAATCACACAGATTTTGAAGCAGCTGTTCGTTCACAGCTACTGAAAGATTTGGAGATGTGCGTATAGGACTCCACACAGGAATCTTTGGGCAGTTCCCAGAAGCACAGGTGCAATGGAAATCCATGTGCCTGGTAACTGATTACTCTACAAGCTCACTGAACCAGATCTGTGCAAAACTATCCCCTTGTGTAAATAGACAAGAAAAATGGGACAGTTGGCTTGGCAAGGTGTCGATACAGAAATTAGCTATGGAAGTAAAATATATGGCTGAGGTTACACAGTCAGTGAACAAGGGCTGGGCCAGAAAGAGCATTTGTTCCCAAGTCCTTCAGAACTAAAACCAAGGGCAGAGCTCAAAAATAAATGCCATTACCTGAAATGAACAGCTGATTCATCAGACTCTATATCCTGACTTGCCACACACAATGGGTGGCTGCTTCATCAGAGTAGGTTGTTATGACCTGCTCCAGAAAGGGGGAGGGGGTAACCCAGGTTCTTGTTAATAAATCCCTTGGGGTGGATTAGAGTGAAACAACAGTGAACAATCGGTGTTTGAAAACATATATATGTAGGGTTTATTTTAGAACAATTTTGTTTCAAAGGTAAACAAGTATGTTGCCATTTTGGGTGTTATCATCTATATCTCTCATCTATAGCAATATGGTATAAAGACAACCTTTAGGGAGAATGCATAAGGGAGAGAAAGGGAAAGACAAGGATAAGGGTAAGGGAGAGTAAGGCAAAGAAAAGATAAGAGCAGAAAAATGTGTATGGTCACTGCCCATGGGGTCCAGCAATGGAACTTGGTAGTTGAAGCTTCCTTGTCTGTCAGTTGAAGTGGTGGCCTTGATCCATTGGGAGTGGGGATGGGAAGCCCAAACACTCAAAGAACTTATGAATTATTATATCCATGGATAGTATCATGGGCCAGCCATGAGCCTCCAGTGTCTCCTGGGCTTGCACAGAGTTCCTGTGAGGGTTTTTCCCATTTTTCAGGATTGGTGGGGGGATGGGCTTTGATGGGTCAACAGCCGCCTCTTCCCAGCCTGCAAAGTGCCCTGGCGATCCTAGAATTCATAAATCACTAACCTTTTCAGTCTCTGACATAGGTACATTTGGGAACACACCTACTACAACAATTCTAAAGTCCATGACAGCCATAGCCTCTTGCTAGCAGTAATATTTTTGCCATAGATCTCCAATACTCTGGTCATACCTATTCTAGTAAGTTATACAGTGCCTTCACTTGTTCTTTGAGCCACCCTGAGGTAAAGCAGAGCTGTCTGGTCATTGCCACATTGTTAGACACTCCTACCACCCACTCTAGGGTCGTTGTGTGTTCAAAATGCCACCTGAAAATGATCACTGGCCTCTGCTAACATCCAAAATAAAACCAAAAATCTTTCAGAACTTGTTAAGCAGACCACTCTAAAGGTGTGTTAGGAACCATGCTAACAGCTTGGCAATATAGAGGATTAAGTTTCAGTGTTTAAGAAATCACCAAGCACTGTTTGATTTACTAGTATTGGTTACCTTAATTATCCAAATTCATACACCTTAATTATCCAAAACAACTGATGGAGCCTCTCTTCCTGTTCTCTTGTTGGATGTCAGTGCACATAAAGGCAGTGATTTCAGAGCCCTGCCAACAGTGATGCCAGGTGATGTGAACTGACTGTAAGTACCAAGGAGACATGATTTACATTATTTTCCACAGATGAACTATTCCACAGTTATCCTAGTCTGCCACATTCTTTACCTTTCTCTCAATTTTGTTAGATTCTTTCTGAATTCCTCAATGTCAATGAGCCATTTGTCAAAGATAGTAAAGATAATCTTCATTATGTCGAAATCTGGACCTTTAGAAGCTTTTTCACTTCAGGATAACAGATGAATGTCAAATAAAACTAAGAGTGCCCACACTTCTGCTGTAATCTCAGACATACTGGAAACTCTTTCCTCAGTAGACAAGCCCTGACGGCCATGCCAGTCACTGAGAAGGGAAAAAAATCTCACTCATCCATACAAACTAAGAGAAAACCTCACATGCCTGCTAACATCAGTATAAGCTGAGAATTTTGGGAACACAAACCATGACTGTATCAGTTTCTCCAATTCTTGTAGGGTTATATTGCTATCATATATTTTCTATGCTTGCTGTTACAGAATGAGCAAGATGACACAAAGATACACAAGGCCACAAGCAGCATTAATGACTAAATACTCTGCAAGTTTTGCATGTAGGTTCTTTTGTCTGGACTGACAAGACTCAGAATAGTGCAGCTGGTGTTGCTGTTACAGCAGGAGCAGCTGGATAGAAGACCACTGAAAACCTGAGGTTTGACATTGGTTGAACTATTTTGCTGACACTTGTGTGAATGGGTCAGTTTTTGTCCTCCAGGCAGAGGAACAAAGGTGTTGCAAGAACAGCATGGGCTGACAGAGAGACTGACACATGAAACTAAGAGAAAACATGGCATTTTTTAATTCTTTTTATAGGTTCACTTCTAAGTACTCTTTCACACTCACCCTCTAGCATTTTAAGATAACTTCATTTTTTGCAGTGAAACATGGAATTCCCTGATCACTTTACAGGAGGGGTTCAGCAAGAGTCATCCATGGTTTTGAAGTCTATACAAACCAGGCATAAAGCTCTCCCTGTTCTAGCTCTGAGGGCCACCTGCAATGAAAACAACTACAACCTAAGATGTCTTATTTCCCTTTTACCTGCAAGATTCCCTTAAGGCACGTTTTAGTGGATATCCCTCTGTCTCTTTTTCTCAGCACCTTGGACCACCTAATGTACAAGTTAAATCAATAATGTGCGAGCTAAAATTCTTTTAAAACCTAAAGAAGAAAGTGCAAAGCAATTCCCACAGGTCCTCCAGCAGCAGCAGTTTGGCTGTGTGCTAAATGAGATCCAGTCTGATGGCAGAAGCAGGGATGTGCAGAAACTCATACACCTTAAAAGCAGAAGTTCCCAACCCTAGGAGAAAAGAGAATACATGGACATAGAAACAGATACAGCTGCAAACCTGTTTATGCTAGAAAGGGTAGCTAACATGATACAGCATTTGAGCTCAGCTAAGACCTCAACTTGAAAGTGCTTGGAGGTCTGTGCCCACTAAATCTATCATTTCTGACATATGAGTGACAGAAATGGAGTTTCTGCAGTTTAACCACTTACTGCTTGTCAGCTTCATCAAGGTGAATGGCCACCTTCACTCTGTTAGCTGAGACAAAACATGTTAGCTGACATCACCAGGAAGCTTTGGATGGCAACTGAAGAAACTGACTTTGATGGATCCCACTCTTTTGGGACAAATAAAAGTCACCTTTGCAGAAGAAAGTGCAGCAGAACTGTATGGTGGGCTCAAAGGAGTCTGAGCTATCTCAAGACTCCTTCCATGTGCAAAGCGATTATGATCACAACTTCCCAGAGAAACTGTAATGAATTTTAACAGGTTTTGTAGCCATCAAAGTCCAAAGAGACCAGTGGGTAAGCCTCTCTGACCTGCTGCTTGCTGTCAAGCATCTCTCAGGCTCCTTATAAACCATCCTAAAGGATCTAGTCACATAAAGATTTCACCCCCAGGAAAAAAAGTTGTGGTCCACAGGCAGAAATCAGGGGTGGTCACAAAGGGATTTAACTCAAAATGTATTGGCACAGGACTGGTGACTAAAAGAATCCTCAAAAATACATGAAGCAACAGGAAGATGTCTTCCTAGCAATTAATCCACATCTTCTCATCAAAATTGCTGCCAGCCAGCAAAAAGATAAAATATCCCCAAAATCAAGAACTCATTGCACAAATTTCTTTCTCCGGGAAGAGATAACATTGCTCACAGGTGCTGTCTCACAGCACATTGCTTAGGAGAGTCCTGGGACGTGCTCCACTGACAGGAAGGAACACACTGGAGAGACATACATGTGCAGAACAAGCCTCTGGATGGAAATGTGGGCCCAGCTGCTCATGCCCTTTAAACAGGCAGGATGTAGCAGGATGCCAATATTTGCAACAGCTCACTGGTCTGGTATTCATGGATAATATCTCCAAGGCTCAATCTCCAGTTCCACTTGGACTATTTCAAGGATAAAGGGCTTGGATTCTTTAAAGGATAATTATGAGATCCCCCAGGGTAATTGTATTTTCCTGGAGGGGAGGTTTGCCATATGAAAATAGACAAGAACATCCAAATTCATTTCATCCAGGTTTTCTTATTGTCCTCCATGGATGTTAGAGTGCTATTATTTTTGCAATTGTGCTGGTACAACATGGTATAGCTGCTGAGAGAGCTCCCAAAAGCAGCAGTTGCCATTACAGAGGTGTCAGCATGTACACTTTACACTTCATACACTCGTTTTTATTACTGATAAAGTAATTACTCCTGAAAGATTGTCCAACACTACTGTTTAATAATTTAACCATCAATTTGATCCTCAGAAGAACTGGCACCCAGCATCAGACAGATTATTGCCATCAAAATATTAAAAACTCTAAACACTTGTTTACTGAGCTGCTATATTGAAGAATTGGGTTTTGCCCAGTTGCATGGTGATCCAAAAATAACATTGCTTAATATGCAATAAAATTTTTGGCAATATCCCCACTTACATTTAATTTTTCTACTATGTTAGCCAGAAGAAAATGTTTTGGTTTTCCATTTAAAAATTGAAAATAGTCACTTCAGTAACTATCCATGTCTAACTAATGCTCTATTTTACTATGCTTGTAAATTGCTTATTCCTTTCCATGCTCTCTCCATAATGGGAGCAGAAAACAAAGGCTCTTGGAATCACTGGCAGATTTGAAGAGCTAGTCCTCATCTTCTCTTGCCTTCACAAATGCATTTTCTCTTCCTTTCCTACTGGCATGTAGCTGAAAATGTATATCTTAAAAGTCTAATGTTCATGCCCATTCTTAATGAGCAGCAACTCTGGATTAAAACAAGTTGAGGAATTTCCCTTTATGAAATGAAGACTTACAAAATTTAATAAGGTAATTGAGGGAGAAAAAAATCAGACAACTGAATCAAGATAGAAAGTTATGCCTGTGGAAGTCAGAGTACAACAGGTACCTCTCACAAACTACATTTCATACAACTTCCATAGGTTGTAGCAATGGAGGGAAAATAGCAGAGACATTGTTTCAACAATGACATTTGTGTTTTTATTTAAATTAGTTTATTTTTAAACTAATTAAATTTAGTTTAAAGAGCAGGTATTAAACATACTGTGAACAAATGTTTGTGCTGGTGAAAAGGATCTGAAGAGCCCTTGTGCTTGCCATTTAAGTTTGAATGCCAGACTGTCTGGCAGAGACAAAAAGTTGTCTGGAGACCCTTGCGCCCCTCCAGACAGAGATGAGGAACCCTATAGGCAAAGAGGACTAGATATTAGTGTGACTTTTAGTTCTTATGTTTTGTTGTGGTCTAATGTGTTTAAAGTTATGAATTAGTCATTTTAGTATATGTAGGACCAGTTTTCTTATTTATTTCCACTGTCTCCATCTGCCTGGGAGTCTTCCTGGTGCTCTGCTGTGGTATCCCCTCACTTGCACCCGTGACAGGATCTCCAACAGGTAAAATCCACTTTTGCTCTTCTAAGTTCTCCAAGCAGTGGAGAGGCAGCGTTCAAGGTGTTCTCTCCCAGCCCTGTGTGGGATACTTTGGCAAGAGGTTTCCATTCCTGCTGACTCAAACCATACCCTTAATTCCTCCACACCACACACAGGAGCTCTGATATGCCCACAAAAGCTTCAATTGCACTAACAGAAACTAAGAAATCCAACAGAGAAGGAAATCATACACCTCAGTTTATTTGATTTACACATTATTAGCTAAGCCAAGCACACTAATACTAGCCTGGGGCTTTCAAGATAATGAAGGACATGGTCAGACCTTGACTGTCAGGGCACCTTCTCTGTCCCAGAATGACAGAGAGTAGAGAAAGCTATTCATCATGGAAATGTCAGACTGGTACTGCTCAGTCTTCTCACAGCTTTTCTACAGCTACTCATCCTTTTTAGGGTTGCAGGAAAATGACTGGATCACTCCTTTAGCCCTGGGCTGAGGATAAGTTGTCTGAATAGAATGTGGGAAACTGCTGGACAAAACAGGGGAAATTGCTGGATGGGACAAGAGCAATGTGCAAAGCTGACAAAAGTCATAGCATCATGAGGGATAGCTGGGTTTTCATATCATATACCTTCTATTTACCAGCCAAGGGAAAGGTATATGAGAAGTGGCCAAACTTCACAGATAGTTGAAGGGGACCTTTCAGGGAACAGTGTCTTGCAAGGCCACAGTGTCTAGAGAACCTGTCAGTAATACCAGCAGAAATATGCACAGTATCAGTAGGCAACAGTTTTGAGAATACCAGACTTTGATATTGATGTAGCAAACTGAGGGAAAAAATTCAATTATGGATGGTTCATTGATATGGGATAAGATTGGGTCAGAGAAAAAGAAGTACAAGGACACTGAGAAACACCCAGCAACAGCAAAGTTGAACAAGTCTCATTCAATTAAAACCATTAAAAAACCTTTAAAAACTTTAAAACTATATTCTTCTTTAGAAGACTCAGAAAATTTCTTAATTTCCATATCCCATATTCAGCCCACACTTATAATTTTGTGTAACAGAAGATCCCAGCATCTTAAAGGTTGTTTCATCCTGGAAGAACATGTCTTTCTTAAATGTACTTTACACTATTTACATTATTTTTCCTGACTGAAAAATTCTAGTCCAAAATGGGCTCTTCCAATTTTAAATCACCAGTTTGCTAGATATTAAACAGTCAGAACAAAATGCACAGGTAATGAAGTTCCTGTGGATGAGTTTGCAGCAAAAAAAACAATAGAGAAAGATGTTCTGATTTAAAACAAAGACTGCAGTATGTTAGAAGCTGACTGTTTGCAATTACTTTGGGTGAAAGTTTCTAAGTTGTCTAAAGGGATTCTATTGCTGTTAAAAAATCTATTTAAGCCTTCTTTTCCTGCTTGCTGATATACACACAGCCCATAGAGCAGTCTCGGCCTGATATTTCCTTTGGGATCAAGCTATAATTTTGCAACACTATACATTTAAGCCTTGAATCCTGACACATCATAAAAATAAAAAGCAAACAAACAGAAACAGCCCTCAGACACATTGAAAGAATTTAAAAAGAGGAAATTAAGTTTTGAGACCCTAACTGCTCCTTGCAGAGCATTTTTTCAGTTTGTTTCCTTGCTAACACACTGGATCCACTCCATCATGTCCTTCAGAGCAGGACTGACTGTCATGAACAAGGATCCTACAACTGGTTTCCTCCTCCAAACCCCAATTCCTTTCCTTTTCACTCTCCCATTGTCTGAACATATCCATGTTTTTCCACCTACAAGCACCTACTAGTCACTCCCACCTTGGAGATGATGGATGTCCATCATTTCCAGCTTCTCTCACCCTTTCTTTGCCTAATGTACTGAGAAAACATGATGTTGGAGCAGTAACTGTGCAGTTTCATATCCATGGCATGCCTTTGCTGAACTCTTTCAGCCATTGTCCTTTGAATGTCGCCTGTATGTAAACCCCAGTTTCCTACGGAACTTTGTAACACCTCCCACAGCAGTCTTGATCCTTTTATCAACAAGATAACATATTGCATATTAAATCATGCCAAAATCAATCGTAGAATCATGGAATCAGACGAGTTGGAAAGGACCTCTGAGATCATCAAGTCCAACCCTTGATTCATTATCACCATGGTTACTAGACTATGGCACTAAGTGCCACATCCAGTCTCATCTTAAACACCTTCAGGGGCGGAGAATCCACCACTTCCTTCGGCAGGCCATTCCAATGCCTGATTACCGTCTCTGCAAAGAATTTCTTCCTAATATCCAATCTAAACCTCCCCTGGCAGAGCTTGAGACCATGCCCTCTTGTCTTACTGATAG
>JAWWLV010000121.1:108658240-108686442 GCA_035041135.1 Platyrinchus mystaceus | reverse complement strand
TCATTTGAATGAACTATTTCCCTATTTACTAACAAAGTAATTTACTCCTGTGGCTAATCTTTCCAAGTATGTGAGCAGTGTTAGTTGATTGGTGAGGGATTTTTACAAGGGCATGTAGTGATAGGACAAGGGGGAATATCTTTAAACTGAAAGAGAGTAGGTAAAGATTGGATATTAGGAAGAAATTATTTCCTGTGAGGGTGGTGAGGCACTGGCACAGGTTGCCCAGAGATGCTGTGGATGCCCCATCCCAGGAAGTGTTTGAGGCCAGGTTGGATGGGGCTTTGAGCAATCTGGTGTGGGAGGTGTCCCTGTCTATGGCAGGGAGGTTTGAACTACATGATCTCTAAAGGTCCCTTCCAACCTAAATCTGACTTCATGATTTGGCATTCAGGCTTTGTCCCATAAGATCACTGACAGTTTGCAACAGTGATCTCTCTGTAAGTGGAAATGTAATATTGCTGTGCCCTTAGCCCATTGAAGAAAAGAATATTTATTACCCACCTTGCATTTGTTTCCTTTACAGGTTACTTTGCACCTTTCAAGAAGTGTCCCTGCATGCCAGTGATAAAGGAGCAGCTCCCTCTGAATGTTGGCTTAGAGGCATCCAATAGATCAGCAGGATATGAAAGAGCAAGGACAACTAAACAAGGTGGACAATTTTTCCGCACTAAAAATACACAGTGAATAAACATTTACATTTAAATAAGCATATTCAGCATGTTCACACATTATATTCTAATTACTTAATAGCTTGAACTTTGTTAAACAGTGCATTTTATAGCATGCATTCAATCTTTCTTACATTGCACTGATGATGCTGACAACAGCAAGTAATTGATCTGGGCTGTGCTTCAGGTACTCAAGTAAATCTTGATGTTTCTCTCTTCCTCACACATTCATTCAATTAATTTCTTCCTAACTTTAATTGACATTCCTCTTTCTTTCAAGGGTTCCCAAACTTTTTTTCCCCAAAGATGCTTTGTCATTCAACTTGTTTCCTAAAGCCCTTCCAACTTGCACACTTTGGTCTTCCTCTTCTGGCTGCAGATGTGTCTTCTCTAAATTGTCCTTCCCCTCAAGTCCCAAATAACCTTTTTTTTTTTTTTTCAGCCATCTCAATTATCTTGCATTTTTAGGGGGGCAGAAGTAGGTATTCAGGGTGATACAAAGCTTCAGTTGCTATTGCTCCTGGGGTAAGAGAGCCCTGTAGAACCCATAGGTCAGAGAATAGCTGCTGTTATGTAGGGTAAGCACTACTACTAAGCTCCCATCTGTATCAGAAGGACAAAGAATATATTTCTTAGTGAGAAAAAAAATAAGACATTGAGAAAACATGTATTAAAAAAATGCTGTTGCATTAAAAAATTACATTGATGCCTCTCCCTACCTGGTTGCCTACCTTGCCTCAGGCTCTGTGAAGCTCAGGCGCCATCCAGACCATGTCTGCTACACTTGCTCTCTCATACTAGAAGCTGCATATCTTGCATAGCTCAAAAATAATAGTAGAAGAGTTGCTTAACTGTGGAAATCTCCCCTCTTTTTAAAAATATCTGTAAGGAGTGAAAACATTACAATAAATTTATGCCTCAGGAAAGTGGCAAAGTCATCCTGGGGATTGTTTTAGTCCACTTGTTCCCTAAAAGCCAAATGCCAGAGACATACTGTTATTAACTTTTTGCATCCATAAAATTCTAAAGCACAAGAAATAATTTCTCCCAATTTGAGTTCTTACTCTGACATTCCTTTAGATTGCAACAAGTATTTTAATGTTAAGAACATCTCTGGATCCTACTTATGTCTTTAAAAAGGCAGTGATTCATTGCTTCAAGCTACACTTCCAAAAGCAGCTCATTGCTGGATTTTATAAGTATTTTTATCAATGGATAAAAAATAATTTGCAGAATTATGTTTCCTGCTGTTGAAAAAGCTTCCAAATGATTTTTCTACCCCAAGAAAAAGTAAGTTGAAAATCAAAGCGGAATAATTTTAAATAAGTTCAGATTCATAAAGTTTCTCTTATGTTAAATCCTGCTCTTAATTGGGCTGCTGGCATAGCTGTGCAGGGAAAGAGCCCTCCAGATCCACGGGAACCAGGCTAAGTACACAAGTGTGTGCCATAAAGCCACCACGGGTAAAGATGGATTGCAGCTTTATCTTTGCTGGAGTGTATCTGGGAGGCCTTCTGTTTATGTAATTGGCTTCTGTCATTTCACAGGGTTTGATCTTGCTAATGCCGCAAAATGATCAGGAACCTCTCGAAGTGTAATCGGTGCAATACAGGGTACAGCTCAGTGTCAGCCAACGAGCAGCTACAATGTCAATACAACACGCCAGCTGTTAATGGGGTGTGTGCACTTTGGAGCTGGGATTTCATTCATTTTGTAGTGAACTCTTCATCTATTGTATGCCATTTGTGCATGTTTCTGACAAAGCTGAAATAACTTAAAACCTCTCCAAACATTGAGCTTTCAGTAGTGCTTTGATTGCATATGCATAACAAAGGGAAATCAAAGTGTTTTATTGGAAGTCATCATTAAAATCAGTTCTGTAACAATTTAAGATGATAACATAAATACTCGCTGAAAAATACTGTGAATATGCTCACTTTAATAGTACCTCAAGCCTTCAACAGAGATTAACTTAAACTGCCGGGCTAGATGTTACAGAAATCACGAAAGCAGAAAGGCCTTTTAACATAAAAGCCTATTTATTAGAACCTGTTGGTTTTAATAGGAATTTTTAAAATGTAAAGCACGCTTCCAAAGAACAAACATAACTGATGCTACAGAGGCAGAACAGAGGCAAAAGAAAAGAAGGGGACTGGCTTTTGCAGTTTTAGCAGGTCATGTTCCAATCATGCTTAGATCTTTACATTTATCTGAATCAAAATTATATGTATTTGTGGAAGGTTGACCCCCATATGCTTACAACCTCATAAAACTTAATTTAATTTCTCTGTTTTTGGAGCATAAGAGACAAGGTACTGGGTTTTCCAGTATATTTAGAATAGAAATATAGTAAGAATAGTTCAGCTGGAAGGGACCTACAACTATCATCCAGTCCAACTGCCTGACGACACCAGGCCTGACCAAAAGTTATTTTGTTAAGGGCGTTGTCCAAATTTCTTAAACACTGGGGCATTGACCGCCACTCTAGAAAGCCTGTTCCAGTGTTGGAGCACCATCTTGGTAAAAAAAGGTTCCTAATGTCCTGTCTGAATCTCCTCTGGTGCACCATTGAGTCCTTCAAGCTAATCCTGTCTCAAGGTCCCAGGAGTAAAAGCTCAGCACCTCCCTCTCCAATTCACCTCCTCACAAACCTGTAGAGAGCAATGAGGTTGTCCCTCAGCCTCCTTGTCTCCAAACCAAAAAACTCAAGAGTCCTGAGCCACTCCTCACACAACATGCCTCCCTGCCTTTGCACCAGCAAAAAAATATGAATCTCAAGCTTTATTTTGATACAAGTTTCACACAGAGAGAGTGGGTGGTGTGAAGCTGCCTTTGCCCAAGGCCACGAAGAGCTTCCATTTGCCTGTAGCACCACAAAAGTGGTGAGGGCTTTGTGGGCTTCCTTAACTTTGGGTCAATGTCCTTGTAGAAAACCACAATGCTCTTCAGCAGAGAGGTGAGGAAGGAGAGAACAGGTGCATGCCACGATCTGGTCATATCCCTGGCTGGGAATGCTGCTCTCAAAGACAGGATCACCATCCCCCATGCCCATGGGGCAGCCCTGACTCCCTGCCTAAGGCTCTCCCAGACCAATGTCAAGGTTGTCCAATCCATGCCTCCCTGACAGACAGGAGACACCCATTCTGGCCCAGCCTTGTCACCCTCCATCTCCATGGGCAGTCCCTGCCCAGTCCTCCCCTGCCCTCCCCTCTCATTCTGCCTGCTACTTTGCCACCCTACTCTGGAACAGCCCTGTTTAGACCCATAATGGGACACCCAAGGCTCCAAAAACTCTCCCTGGACATGGCTACCACCAATGTTCTGACTGCTGTGACTCAGCCATGATGTCACCAGAGCTGGTACCTGCAGTTAATGCTGCAATACTGTGAAATTCCTGTTATCTTCCACTATTCATTCAGGAAAAAAAAAAATTAAAAAAATAAAAATACAAATAAATAATATGAAATGAATAAATATATGTCTCCGGTCTCAGTCACAGCTCTTCATAATGAAATTCCAGGAGGCATCTCCCTGTGTTGGAATAGCTTTGCTCAGCATTATTTACACGGTTTGAACAGACATGCCATGAATTTCATCTTACTGCAATGCACTGGACAATTTGGAAACAACAAATATTTCCCCTAATTGTCTTCAATGAATTATTCTAACATGCATTTTTCATTCATTTAATAGAATAATTAAAAATGCAGAACTACCAAGAACCTTTTCCAGAAGTAAACATTCAAGTGTATACTTTGACTGGTTTTATACTAAACTGTGATTATGCCTCTGACTCTCATTCAGTTAGACGTCTCAGAACTCAAGCAGAGGAACATAAACAACATATTAGGAAATGTTTTTAAAGTCTGTTCCACCGTCCAAGTTTATTTTCAAATAATACTCAAGATATAAAGACTCATTTCAGCAACTCTTCTCAAATGTTATGTTCCAAACATATATTCTCTACGGCAAAAATACACTCCAGGAACAAAAACAGGGCACAAACCATATTCTTCTTGCTTTGGGAAATGTTCAGCTATATAGACTAGAACTCATAATACTTTGAGAGAGAAAAAAACAAATTTTATTAGACATTTCTAAATTTTTCAAGGTCTGAGCTTCATTTCCTGTGAACTCTGTGCAATAACAGCTACAAAACTAAGCAGAGATTGTAAAAATGTGTAGAACTTTGCACAATAATAATGAGTATTTTGACTCTTAGATGGTCAAAATGAGTGGAGGAGTTTAGAGTTTATTTCTTTTGAGAAGAAAAAAATAAAAAATACTTGTGAAGGAGGCAAAATATGCAGTAACTGAAAGGGTGTGGTAAATTCTGCATCCATGGGCCTACTTCAGCTTCCTACTCTGAAAAAGGACACTCTTCTTTACATGCACTTCTCACATGTAACTACCTATAATTCTTGCTTTTCCCCTTTGAGGTAGACTATGCTGCCTGTTTGGATGCCTGTTCTGATGTCAGTGTCATCAGATCTGTGTATGTACATAACAAGTTGGATATTTGCTGAAAACATCACATTTACAATGTAAATGGACAATGTGTATGAACACTTTAAAAACTGTCCATGGCTTTCTCCAGCTGAGCATGAATTTAGCAGAGTGGTGACAAAAATCTTATTCTGCAATTTCCAGGAACATCAGTCAAGTTGGGGCAATTTTCGTCTCATATGCTGTCTGAAATTATGGGATAAGCAGAAATCACTTCCCTAATGGGCAAAACTGGCTTTGCCACAGGGCTTGGACAAGAAGCCACATAGCAGAAGTTTGGTCTGGCAGACAGCAAAGTTTCATTGCATTTGCACAGCAGTGCCAGCTTTTGCCTCTAGCTTTGCTTCCTCTCCACTTCCAATCTGTCTGGTAAGTGAAGGAACCTCATTAACAATTAATCAGCTTCTCTTGGACTCGGATTCCTGTGTGTGTTATGGAAGGTTTCTAATTATGGGTGGCTTCATTTAAGAATGCACTAAATGCTCTGCAGATTTGAAAGGAATTCATCACAGCATAATTGGGCTGGTGGCTCTTTGGTCACAAGCGTCCTTCCTTTTGCCTCATGATGGTGGGTTAGATAATGACACTGAAAAATGTAGTAGCTGTCTCTAATGACTGACCCCAGACATTTAGGCATTGCTTAAAATAAATTGCTTGCAGGACACAATTTTTTGCTCATCACTAACAATTTCTGGCCTCACTATCCCCACAGAAAGCTGTTCATCAAGTGTATTTTTGACTTATAAGCAACATGCAGGATCCTCCAGTGGGACAGTGGAGTGGAACAGTAACCAGATTAGAAAGCCCTGCACAGGAAGGGGACAGAGACAGTAGCTGATTTTTACTAGTGTCAAGGTGCAGTTCAATTCTCATCTATTTTGTTCCCATCGTTAGGCTACAAACTGAAACCTGATCTACTCCTAGGCACAGTAATAATAATAATAATAATAATTATAATAATAATAATAAAGCTATAGAGCTCAAGCAAAAAAAATAAATAAAAAACACCATTCATATAATTTTCAGAGTAGGAACAGCCTTGTGATTCTTTTGGAAAACTGTGTGAGTAACATTTAATTTCAATGGTCAATCCACAAAAGTGAAAGGAAGGGAGAAAGAAAGGAACCACTGGTTCAGTCCAAAGATAATTATTCTTTTCAATCAAAGAAAATAACAAGAAAACCCCTCCAAATGATCCATTTTGCATCAGACTAAAACATGTTAATTTCATTTTACATTATTAATGTCCTTTGATTTCTTCAACCTAACGAATTTTGACTTGAGCTGCTGTTTCTAAAAAAAATAAAATTAAAAAATCCATATTTTCATTTCAGTCAAAACCAGTTTTTCAACATTTAAGCCATTTCTCTCATTTCTTGGTGAAGCTACTTGTTTCACAGCAAGCTTCATTTCCCCTGCAACCCATTTTCAAGCAAATTCAATAAACATACACAGAGCTTGTCTGCTTGACTTCCCCAGAAGGAGAATTTCAAGTCAGGATTCTCTGTCCTGCTGCTAAAAATGGGTTGTTTCCATAGCTGTCACCTCCCCTGCAGTGAGGGAGCCTGAAACATCCCTAATGCCTCCCCATGTCTATTAAGCCTCTCCTCAGTGGCTGGCAGGAGGCAGGAGCAGCCTTGTCTGCTGCAGTTCTGACTCACTTCTTGGCCCAGCTTCAATCAGTTGGGGAATTCCCTGAAGGATGGATGTGTCGGCACCACAGCTCCTTTGCCATGTCTAAAGGTTAAAGGAGCAGAGAAACACCTGGTCTTCCTGCAACCACCTCCATAGAAGCCATGGAAGCCTTTCTAGATGCCAGGAGCAAGGGCACCAGAGAAAAACTCTGTGCAGGAAGATGCAAACATCCTTCTGCCAGCACACTTGCATAAAGTCTGTTCAGCCTGTTTCAACCCATTTTTGTCTGTATTTTTGTCCCCAGAAATAAAAAAAAAATAAATATTTTGAAATAAAAACTAGTCAGCAATAAGCATTTTGCCTATCAGAGACTGGTTCAGGGCTGCTAGAAGTGCCCTGAGGGCAACCTGAGGTGGTGAGGAGCAGCAAAGCACCCACTGGGGTCCCACCAAAATGGATCCGTGTCCCACTGGCACCATTTGTACATCCTGTGTATGGCAAGGGCACAGGGCTGGACTGAGAGGGATCCCCAACCCCGCAACTGCTTCCTTCTCACCGCCCATCAGTGTCCAAGGCCGCAAAACTTTTTGGGAATGAGAAAACCCCTTTCTATCATCAACAATGAAGCCTTGTCCAGGCTGGAGTTGGGCAGCAAGCCCATTTCTCATCCAGATATGGAAATGAGGGCTGTCAAGTTTATCTTGACTGTATTCTGCTGCTTTTCTGACAAAAAAACAGATTAACTATCTCATTCTCACATTTTCTTAGTGAAACACTTCAGTGTCAAAATCAAAAATCTGTAGTTTTGAAGTTTAATTACAACACCTAAATATGTCTAAAAGTACTGTTACTTTGATTTGAACATAGTGCCTTTTCTGGCAAAAACCCCACTGTTTAGAACTATTTTGGTTTGGGGTTTGATGTTAACTTTTTGTACTACCGACACACTGAAAAAAATGTTCTGTTGATATCAAAAGGAGACTTTTCTCTGAAATGAAGAATTCTGTGATCTTTTAGGAAAAATCGTAGACCACACAGATTTGAGAGGAAACACCAGAGGGTTTTGTGGAGTTCTGCCTTAGTGGACAGCTCTAAAGATTTGATCCTGAGCCTGCAGCCATTGGTAGCACTGTATAAACTTGCATCTCCACTTACTGCACAGTCTAGTGAAATGGTGACCCAGGTGTGTTCAGTAGGACACTCAGAGTCAAAGGCTTCTTCGAGTTACAGCTGTTCACATTCATGAGCCAAACTGTAGCAGCTCAGTGTGATCCATGTGATGTTACTCATGCAGTCGAATAATGGCTTTTATTTTTTGCAAATTGTGAAAAGGATACAATCTATTCCTAAAGTTTCTTCTTATTCCTCAAGGGTATTCCTATTCCTTTAGGTACTGCAAAGGATGCAATACCTAAAGGGGGCTGGAGGGGGACTTTTTACAAGGGCATGGCGTGATAGGGCAAGGGGGAAAGACTTCAAACTGAAAGAGAGTAGGTTTAGATTAGATATTAGGAAGAAATTCTTTACTGTGAGGGTGCTGAGGCCCTGCCAGAGGTTTCCCAGAGCAGTTGTGACTGCCCCATCCCTGGAAGTGTTCAAGGCCAAGCTGGATGGGGCTCTGAGCAAACTGGTCTAGTTCAAGGTGTCCCTGCCCATGGCAGGTGGTTGGAACAAGATGATCTTTAAGGTCCCTTCCAACTGAAACCATCCTATGATTGTATTCATCATGACCACCAGGAAAACCTCTCTCTGTTGACTCGCCCCCTTTCTTGGCTATATTCTTGAGACAAAATATCATGGCTGTCCCTGACATTGCAGAATGAAAAGACAAAGAGGGAGGAACACCTAAGAAAGGCAACAGAGAAACACATAGACTTGCTTAGTGGGAGCTCAAACTTCTTCCTTCCTACATTGGGAGTTATAATTTCAAACAGTTATGCTTCAGGTCAAGGGATTGTTCTTTTATGCTCCATGAGAAAAGGTGTAGAAGATACAACAACTCTATAAAAAGCCCACAGATTAATTCATAACCATGGGTCAGTTGGGGATGAATTAAACCAGTGGATGGAAAACAAGGGTCAGGCTAAGCATCACATCACATCCAACATATCCAAAATCCAGACTTGAAGCAGCTAAAAGCTACTTGGTAAGCAGTTCTTCTCCTGACATTTTCCTCAGCACCATCTATTTCTGATGATTACATTGAAGACAATGTCTGGTATATGGAGAATTTGTTGATTCCATGGAGCAGACCACTGGGTGTCCAAGACATCAATAATCCATTATGTGAGCAGCCAAAAAGCAAAATTATACTGATTCCTGTAACTTAAGTGAAAAGTAAATTGCCCTGGTTTGGTTTTAACACTTTGATAGATTTACCTATTTGTGGAAGTTAACCAAAGTGCCTTTAAATCACAAGCCTTTTCTATTGTATAAATATAAGTTACTAGATGGATTCCTGTTTCTTTTTCCCTGAGTCACTATCTCTTTCCCAGAAGACCCTTAGAAACTCCCCTTATCTCCTCCTCCAGGAATGCCTGAAACTGTCCCTGAAAGTTTGTATAAGTTTTCTAATTGGTCCCTTGAATACCCCTTTTCTATTGGTTGTTATCCCTGGTTTCTTATTGGTTATAGTTAGAATCCCACAGAAACCTATAAATTCCTTTACCCATAGTAATAAACTCTTTTTCTTGCCCCGCTGTTGTGGTTTCTGCGTGTCTCTCATGAGGAACCAGGGGCCACGTGGTGGGGGACAAGGGGGAGCTTCCCACAACCACCGCACCTCTTCAGTTACTGATTACAAGCAGAGGAAGGGAAAAAAAAGCAGGGACAGTTCTGCAGTCTCTGAGGTACCTTCACAGCAGGGTCCAGAACACACCTGCAACTTCAGGAAATGCAGATGTTGGTTTAGCACTTGCTGGAGCAATGAGGAGGAGGGTATTGTCACCAAATCCCTGCAGAGATGGTGGTAAGCCTGTATCCCACAGAACGAAGGAAATGTGTAGGATATTGTTGGGATAACAGAAGGACAGTTAGCTTATAGGACTACAACAGGGAAAAGAGGATGCAAGAAAAGAGTTGGGGAAGTTGTGAAATGAGACAGAAAATTTTGCAGTGAGAATTTTAGATAATTTCTGAATTGATCCTATGTTTTAATAAAAATATTGCCAAAATAGGATATATTACCAATCTATTTTTCATCCTTCTTTTTGTTGTTGATATCAAAGCAGTGGTCGCCTATTGGCATCATATGCATCCCTGCATTCAGGGATAGGGGCTCTCAGGTGTTTTTTTTCCTCTAGTTTGGCAATATTCCATTATACTGACAGATAGCTTTTTTTCTGGAGCGACATTTAAGTGAATTGATTTTGAATCTTTGACGTTGTAATCGATACATGTAAAAGAAAATATTAACTCACAACAGCCAGTTTCTGCTGTGATCATGGTTTTCTTCCTTAGTAGCAGATAAGATCAGTCACTATCTAAATGAAAAGTTCTGGATAAACACATTTTTACCTAAAAGCAAAACTCAACCAAAACAAACAAGGATAAAAAGATCAGAGATCCTGGGTCTTCCCAGTGCTAGGTGACCTAGATAACAAAGCCCTTCCCTCTCCTCTGCACTTTGGACTCTCCTCTGAGCGCCTGCCCAACCCATTGGATTAAAATAGGACTGGTCATGGGTCCCATGAAGCAAGAAACTAATCCTTCTTCTGGTTGCAAACAGAACTATGCAAGACATATCTGTCTGTCCATTCAGAGCTATTTTATTCCCCCTCTTCCTCAAAGTTCATCATTACACAGATGCATTGCTTCCCAGTACTGATGACTACATGTAACTTTGCAGTCACAAATGGAATGTGAGATTGGGATGTTTTCATGGAGACTGGCCAGAATTAAAGCAGCTTTTGTATTGCCAAGGCTCTTACGGATTATTATGTGTCACTAATTAGTCAAATAACAGCTGTAACTCCTGCAGCATGAAGAGCTGTAGTTGTTTTCTCTTGCTTTTCAATTACTGCCCTGTGAGATGGGACAAAGTGTGTGAAATAAGAGGTTATTGTTTTGTATATTTAATGTCCCTGAGAAAAAAGGTGTGTCGGGCTCTGTCCTCAAAATTCAAAGGGAGTATGGGAAAAGAGACACCAAGGCTGTATCTCTATTAACAAATGAAGTATTGCCAGGCTGAAGTGCTGGAAATAATTTCCCCTGCTGGCTTGCTAAAACAGTTCTTAACCATTCTTTCCACTGGGCCATCAGTCTCTTCTGAAAGGCAGATCAAGGACCACTGCATGTCCCCACCCTGTTGTGGCAGTCAGACACACCTGGCAGTGTTATGTCCCTTCCATACCAGCTGACCTCAAAGCTGATGGGTGGACACTGGTATAGTGTCTCCCATTGGACACAACTGTGTTTTGTCCCCACTTCTGCTTCTTCTTACAAAACTGTGCTGCACATTGCACCTTTACAGTTTTCAGCTTTTTCCCTCTTTCCAGGCTAAATGGCTGGTTCACAACTATTTGTTATGTTTATGCTGTTTGTTAGCTTTTAGTCTTAACTTCCTTAGTAGTCACATGCCACTGCTTGCTTCTTCTCACCTGGTTTTTCAGTGATCTATGTCCTCCTGGATGTTGTTTTGTTGGGCTGAGCAAGCCAGCCTCAGCTAATCTGTCTTCTGTGATAAGACTCATTCCCCCTTGTCACCAAAGAACGTGGAAGCAATGCACTGGTATGGATCAAGATCAGCCCTAATGCCTGCTGTGGAATCAAGAAATGTCATGGACCTTTTGTGTCCAAAGAGTGAATAATGTTAACAAATAAATGTAGTTCCCTAGCATCAGATATGAATACCTCTTAATACAGAAAATCTTATTCTGTGCACTGATGGGACTTTACAGTTTTCTCTTGCTTGACATAAATTAGGAGAGACCTTAAATTATTTTCCCAAAATTGCAAGTAAAGAATTGGCAGGAATTCAAAATATCCCTTGGGTTGGACTTCCCAGTCAAGGAAGAAACTGCTGACAACCTTAGTAGCACAAATTCTTTCAGGCTTTCTTTTTTAGCAGCTACTGCATTTGTCCTATTTTGTTTGAAGTTTTTAAAAGTCATTATGACCGAAAACTGGAATTATAAATAAACTAGTGACTTCCCTTCACTGCAATCCTCAATTTCTTCATATTCCATGGCTTATGGGAAGAGTCTCCATCTTTTCAAATTACAATTTTGATTCTAACATACAAAATTTTGAATAGTTCCCCAGTTCTCCTCAGCTGAGCATTTGCAGGCACATCCATATCTACATGCAATCACCCTCACACATTTGCACCAAATAATGAATATTTGAGTGGTTTTCATTATTGAGAGACAGAAGTCAAGAGTCACAAATGGAGCAGCTGTTGATTAAGACTGCTCTGTTGAGAGCCCTGAACCTCTCCAAGTTCTCTAAGAGACAAACTAGGGAACAGCATTAGAGTTTCATGTTGTATCATGCTGTAGTGTTGGAGAGGCCTTTAAATAGCTGGGAGCAAGCACTTATGGGGAGGATCAGAAACTAGGCTGCTGTCATTATTTCAATGGATTGTGCAGGTAAAAGATAGAATTTGGTTAAAAATAACCCAGAGAACATGCTCTAAATCTCTATTTGCCAATGGAAAGGGATATTTTGCATTTGAAAAATCATCAAGTGTTTGAGAAAGTTATTAGGATCCTAAATGCTAATCTCACACTAGAAAATTAAGCTGTGTTTAACATTTGGGTGTTAAACCTCAGTTGTCTATATGTAGTTAAACTGTTAGAATGTTCCTTGGCCAAATGTAGTTCCCCAAGACAACTCCTGGACATGGTTCAAAAATTAACATAAACCAGAAACGATTCCTAATTGGCACTTTGGATGCAGTCACCCTGATTTGAAGGTTAAGATAGTTTAATAACATAGATGCAGGTCATTCTGTGCCAGTTGGCTTCAACTACTCAATTCTCTTCTCTCACCATTTAATTAGTTAGTGAAGATACAGCCAAGCCCACCAAAGTAATCTCTTTTACTCCTTTGCCTTTGGTTATTAGATAAATACTAAATATGAATACTGTAAACATCTTGCTAGGTATGTAAATCAATTTACAGGGGTTAAGGAGGAGTCTGAGTCATGTGAGATATAAAGAAAATAGATTAAAATCACAGAAGCAGCCTGTAGCAGAGGGACTTGGCTCTGGACCTCTCACAGCCCAGGTTAGATAAATATACACTAGTGAACCAACACAGCCCAGTTTTTCCCTTCAATGGGGACTAAACTAACTTTTCTCTGTTTACCGGGCTACAGGCTTCTTGCTTATTTTGCAATGTTTTAGGCTTTATATTGGCTTCGAGTTATCTATTTAGGAATTTTGAGTGTAAAAACAACCTTATTCATATTTGTTTGCTCAGTATTTTCAAATACATGCAGTGAAGCAAGTCAGATGAACAGTGAGGCTCTTTTCACAATTTTCCGCTCTTTACCTCCTTGAATACACTAGAGACAATACTAAATTTGTGTATATTAGTCCATCCCTAATATTTAACATTAATGTGTGGAAAGGGCACTCAGGGATTCTAACTGCCTTATAATGTTTTTGTTGATTATGGTAAAATAATTCAAGGCACTTCACAAACAGGAATAACCAGACTGTGATAAGGATAAAGTACAGATCAAGCTGTTGGCATCAAGAGAGATATGCACAGTCTGAGGTGTTTTCTTCAGCCTCTAAAACTGTGTTCAGCAATTCAGCACGTGTTCAATGCCTATTTAAAATAAAACAATTTAAAATTGTGGTGTTTTGCCAACTCTTCTTCACTTCCATTGCTCCAAATTATGCAATTTTCTCTGAATCATTATTGTATGAGCATAATCTATTAATTACAACCCAGCTGCCCACTGGTTACCAGCAAGGATTATTTGCCTATGAAGGATATGTGCCTCTGTTCATTTGCAGACATATAAATGCATGACGTTCTGCTCCTATACATCTTCCATCAGAATTGCCACTCTCTCACCTCATGTTACTGTTAATTTGGCCAGAAGATCTGTGGCTGTTGAGGTTTAAAGACTTGAGGAAATGCAGCCGTTCTGTTGTTAGCGGAGTTAATAAGCCAAACAAATCCACGTTCTAACTCAGATGGCTGAATCCTGCAGACCATTCTCAGTTGAAGTCAGTGGGAAAGAAGCCAAAGGAGCCTGTGAAAGTCTGATAATGCATGGCTAGCAGTCAGCCTGCCTGCATGTAAGCAGCCACCAAGAAATAAACATTGATTAAGCTCTGGTCTTATTTAGGAAGTTTAGTGCTGACCAGAACAGTAAAGATGGGATGAGGCTGAGCAGGTTGAAAAGTAAACTCTGTACACATTTTCATTGCTGTTTATGCTCCTCAGACAGAAAACGGTGTTCAGAAATTTATCTGAACAGAAAATCCTGTTCAATAGACAAGCAAGAACTTCATGAATCACATCAATGGGAGGTTCAAGGGAAGTAAACGGTCAAGCTGGAGAGCTTTGATGATATTTGAATGTTTAGTTTCATCATTTTTAGAATAAAAACTTATCATTTTCCCTTGTAGGAATATTTTTTCATTTTTCAGTTTTGAAATGTATTATATACTAATCAAAAATAAAGTGACCTATTTTGTCTGAAATGAAACTACTCAGAACTTCACTGAAATGTTTAAAGGGAAGAAAAATTTCAGAAAACATCTGAAGCCCCATGATTTCCCTTTGTTCCATTCATCCTATGAATGCACCCTATATAGAGAGAAAGGGTAACATCATCATCTGTAAGCCAGGGGAAGAGGTACATGTTCCCTAAGGAAATAATTGGGAGCAGTTAGATGCAGTTAGACTAGGAAGTGGATTGTTCATCTGTACTGGGTGCTGGTGAGGCCTCACCTCAAATCCTGTATTCACTTTTAGGCCCCTCACAACAGGAAAGACATCGAGGTGCTGGAGAGAGTCCAGAGAAGGGCAATGGAGTTGGGGAAGGGTCTGGAGCACAAGTCTGATGAGGAGCAGCTGAGGGAGCTGGGAGGATTTAGTCTGGAGAAAATAAGGCTCAGGGGGAACCTTATCAATCTCTTAAACTCTCTGAAAAGAGATTGTAACCAGGTGGGGGTCAGTCTCTTTTCCCAGGTAACAAGTGACAGGTCAGGAGGAAATGGCCCCAGGTTGTACCAGGGGAGGTTTAGATTGGATATTAGGAAAAATTTCTCCATTGAAGGGATTGTCAAGCATTGGAGCGCTCTGCCCAGGGAAGTGATAGAGTGACCATCCCTAGAGATATTTAGAAGATGTGTAGATGTGGCACTTGGGGACATGGTTTAGTGGTGGGCTTGGCTTGGTTAATGGTTGAACTCAAAGATCTTAAAGGTTTTTTCCAACCTAAATGATTCTGAGATTCTATCAAATACAGCAGAAGAAATGCCAGGTGATCATCAGTAAACTTTATGTGTCCATGGAGCAGGAAATGAGAGGAGATCCATTTGACTCACATTTGACTCACAAAGCAATTTATGTAATCCCCTTAAACATATATATGAATCTATCAAAAATGCTGAAAATTGAGAAGTCTGGTAGTTCTTCTGGCTACGCTGTGCACACAAGAGCCAGTTAGTCCAAATCACAACCAACTGGTGTGCAGAAGCCAATAGTATGCAATGTAGAAGGGATCAAACACAAGTTTTCCTTCTCACATCCTTCCTCTCACAGTGCACTGTGGGATGTTGTGCCCGGAAGCATTTTTTTTCAGGACTGTTTTAAACTTTATTTTGGGACAGGGAAGTGGGAATTTCATGAGAAATTAAATTTTCAGGTGCCTTTTGGCCATCTGCAGTGATCATAAGTACCAGGACATTGTGTAACTTGAGACCTTCTCATCAGTGCTCTGTATTTTACCACTATGGCACAAACCAGTGTGCATGACGTAACACAGTACAGCCACATTGTGGCACAGACCTGCTTTTCTCCAAAATGCAACCTACAGACATTTTCACTACCTCAACACTTTGTATGACAACCTGATACTATCGGAGTCAAACACAACTTTCTCCCATTCAGCTGAATTAAGGTGAGATTTTATTCCTGAATGACGATGGAAGATCCATCACCTTTCTTGACCTTGGCAATCTGTAGCATTACCATCTTCCAAAGAGGCAATCAAATACCATTTCACTTGCTGCTCTGAAACAGACCTTTTCACTTCTGGACTTTCCTTCCTGGCATTTGTGAGCAGATGCTGCAGGGAGCTCTCTAATGCTCTTCCCAAAGCAGTGCTTGCTAGAACAGAAGCCTTTGGCCTTGGCATGAGTGCAGGAGAACGATAGTCTGCTCCTACCCCTGCCCAATGTATTTTGCAAACCCCCAGCCATCTGGGCAGAGAAGGCACTTCATTGGGAAGGAAGGCATCCCCCACTGTGAGCAAGTTCTATAAAGGAGTTACATCTGAATGCTAAATAATAAAAATATGTGTCAGCACTTTTTCCACCTGAAAAGACCGCTGTACTCTGCATCAATGCTTTGCACCTCCATCCTTCTGCATTTTTCAGGTTGCTTCTCTAGTTCTTTCCAGCACACATAGTAAATCCTCCTTCACCACACTGCAGTGCACTGTTCTCTGAAGGGCGGAACCAGAGCCGTGGTCCATCACTACAGCAAGAACAGAGCTGAGCAACCTGCTGACAAGGTATGTTACTTCCCTGTCTATTCCATAGCATTATAATTTATAGTAACTTCTTGTGGTAACTGCAAGCAGAGTCAAGGTAGATCTAAATAACAGCAAGAACTATTTAGATTTTGAGTTAAAAGTCTTTTCTGCTGAAGATGTTTCATCTCCTTAACACTACGGTTTGAGCTAAACTCCCTCTGTTTGTGACAACTCTAAATCAACATTTTAGGTGGAACAGTGATAACTCATACTTGTCCAGTGATTCATGCCAACAATGTTTTGAAATCCCTCAAGAGAACCACATGGTTGAGACCTTTTGGGTAACAGAACCAGTTAGGAATTTTCTTGTGCCTTTTTTTTTTTCAGTAAGAAGACACTGATGTATTTATAAAAGAAATATTCTCATGAAAGAGTCCTCGAAAAACAGTATAGATTTTTTTTCTTTTTTTTAGTAGCAATAGATTTTTTTCTGGCAGTAGCAGAAGATGCACAAACAGTCTGGTGCTCAAGGCATTCAAATTTGTATTACAGACAGGGTTACATCAACCTGCTACTAACCAGAGCTAAAAACTGGAGCCACGTCAGACCCATCCCAACACAGCCAACAGCCAGTAACTCAGAATTCATACTCAGATACTCAAATATCCCCCCCAAAACTGCTGACAAATCCTAGAGCAGATTAGAAAGTATTCTAACACATTTCTACTGCAGAAACACTTTTCTTCTGCTCCTCTGTTTAAGAAAACCCATTAAACTATCTACGTGAAAGCTCCCCCAGAACTGAGTTGGGCATGAAATCACGGTTTCCATGCCCTCTCATACAATTTACAGAGCAGACACAAGACCAATTGCTTCATTTCAGTGAGACCCACTAATCTCTCACCTAAGCTTGGATAGATTTTCATATACTGAACTATATCCCAGCTCCTGCATTCTCCCTGCAGATGACACAGAGCAACAATCCTGAGAGAAGAATAGTAGAAAAGTTTGGGTTTGAAAGGACCTTAAAAACCATCTGGTTCTAACTCTCCTGCCATGAGCAGGTGTCCACTAGACCAGGTTGCTCAGAGCCCCTTTCAACCTGGGCTTGAACACTTCCAGGGAAGAAACATGACTCCAAGTTGGAAGCCCAAGCTGATACCTCCAGCACAACTCTTGCCCAAGATCTGATCATGTGGCTAAACCACAGATCCTTCTTTTTCCCCTTCTCCTGACTTCCTTCACCTTGAACGCTTCACACATGAGTTTTCCCCCTAAATAGTTGTTAACACAGAATTGTTTTCATTAATAAAAAAGGCCTCCTGAGCGAATAATTCTTCAGTTAGACAGAACAGAGTAGGTGTAATAATAACTACAATTGGGTACTATATGACTACAGGGCGAGAAAAATATTAGAGAAATAAATTATTAGCATTACAGACTTTATTTGGAATAAATCTTAAAAAGTGCTTCTAGAAGCAATAATAACAGTTATAATTAATGAATGTGCTGCCAAGTATTGACCAAATGACTCTTACAAGTTCACCTTTCATTTCCTCAATGCCTGACTATTTAATTTGTTTTCTTATTAAAATCCAAGGGCTTTGTGAAAATGTCTTTGAAAACAATCCTCAGGATACAACTACTCCTTGTAAAAAAGATCATCAAGAGTCAACTTTTGTGCACCATTTTCCTGTCAATACTTACTGTTTTAGAAGGTTTGCATAGTATTTTAAAAGTCAAAATAAAAGTACTGTCATATTTGCCTGTCAGATAAATTACATCTTTGAAGACAGTTGTATAGCCAAAAAAGTGACTCTGGGATCTGAAAAAGATCTGAGTTGGGAAACTCTAAATTTATCAGAGTAAGGTTATTTGGGAAATAAGTAGAAAAAGGGTTATTCAAGAGAAGAGAAAGAATAATATCATAGTCTAATTGCAATTGCTGAATAACAAAGGACCACATTTTGTTATCCAAAGGATAAGCCCAAGCAGCAATAACATACAGATGAAAAAAAACCTGTAAATCAAAATTTGCAGACTAAATAATAATTTTCCTGAGGTATTTTTCCTTTTGGTGTTTGCAGTGATCACATTTTATGCTGCTGTATGCAAGCAAGAAAGAATATTGAAATCACTCAGATTTTGCACAAAAGGATGCTTGGTGGGTTCATGCTTCCCAGTCCTTCCACAAATATTCCCAGAATGGACATTTAGTGTCCTTCACCAGTGCTCACAATGCACTATATTCCTGGGTGAGCCATCAATCACAAGGAGTGAAACTCTGAGTTTAACACACATAAATCACTATTGCTTGAGCCAGAAACATGCTTGGAAAGTGAAGACCGTAGCAATCCAGGTGGTAAAGGGAGACACATACGTGCCTTCAGGACATCTGTAGGACAGACAGCTGTGAGAAATGGGACTTGAGGAAGTCTTGCTTCCATGCAGAGCAAGGCCAGATAATATTTGTAAGTTATGGAAATGTGGTGATGGGTGCAATTAAATATACTAGGAAGGCTGTCTTACCTGCTGCCAGGTCAATACACAGAATTATTTGCATTCAGTTTGTCCCTGTGGGTAAGGTTTATTCAGCAAAGAGAAATTTCACAAAGTTGAAAGTGTTTTCCCTTCGTTTGTGGCAGAGGACATACCTCACACAGACATTTTAAACACATAAATTGTAGTATCTTATACATTATCAACAAGGCCCTTTGCTGTGGTAGCCTGATGCTTCCAAAGCCTTCACACAGGATTGTGCCCTTTTCCTCTCAGACTGCATACACAAAAATGGCATTGAAGTAACTTATGGTCTTTTTGCCTTCAGTTTGCTAACAATGTCCTGAAAGTTTGCTACTCGTGTTCTGTGTAATGGGTCCTTAACCCAGCTGCCAATAACCCAGTTTGCCTGCAATTAAGAAACAAACAGATTTCAATCTCTCACTTGTTCTATTCATTCCTATGTCCTCTTATGCCATGGGAAGTTACTTTATCATATAATTATATACCAGATTGCCAAACAATGGCTGTTTCCCATTTTTACCTCTGTGTTAGATATGTTGGAGCAAAAGGCTTCCCTTACTAATTAGGATACAAACAGCAGTGCTTGACAAGTGGGCTTTGCCCAGATGGACTGGATGCCTAAGCATGTGACTGCAAGAGCAAGCAAGACAAATAAACAGCCTCCTTAAAAATAGAAACACTCTCTGAAGGGAGCTATTACCCTTTCTATACAAATCATAGAATCATAGAAACTTTTAGGTTGAAATAGAACTCTAAGAGCATCAAGTCCAACCGTTAACCCAGCACTGCCAAGTTCACCACTAAAACATGTCTCTAAAATGTATCTGGGCAAACTGTGACAGGGTAAAGGCCTTATCTGTGATGGACAGAATGGCAGGAGGATCTGAGTCCATGAATTGCACAACTCCTAGGTCCAAGCTTTTGCTTTATATTGCTGCCAATGCTGTAGGAGCTACGGGTAACTGTGTGTGAGTAAAGATGATGCAAGTTCTTGGGAAAATACTGGGTTTCTCCAGACAGACCAAGTTGGTTATGAGGCTGAATGTTGTACAAAAAGCTCTCCCAAAGTATGAGTCTTTCCTAATGAAGAGTCACTGTCCCAAAATATGATGCCCCCAGTTCTGTTTTGCCCGCAATAGCCTCTGAATTGATACTCTCAGGCACAGGGTGTGACTCTTGGGGGTGGTCCTGTGCAGGGCTAAGCGCTGGACTCAGTGATCCTTGTGGGTCCTGTCCAACTCAGCATATTCTGTGAACCCAGAACATAACAATTACTTTTTTTTAATGTGAATTAGGATTTGGAAGGCTGTTAGCCTCATCCCTTCCTCAAACTGACCTGTTCACCTTCATCAGGTGTGGGCAGGTGTTCAGATTTTTCCTTCTGAGAAAGATTTGAAATAGGGTTTTCATATCCTAAGTGGATTCCCTAAGTCTTTAATATCATGCACTGATTTACTGATGAAACAGAGGGCAGACTTTGTACTTCTTTGAACTAAGTGGTCCTCTTGTCCCACTGAAATAGATATTCATTTTTTGTTCAACCTTTCAAAAAGTATCAAATAAACGTACTGGCAACTGATAAGCCAATGGAGACTTAGCTCTGACTTTTTTATTCTCCTATATCTATTTTCTTTGTCCTTAACACCCAACTACAAAGTGAGTGATGATAGATGATTTTTCAGTTTGAGTCATGATCACTGTTAGATGTTAAAGGACAAAAGAAATAAATCATTCTGAAAAGACATAAGGAGGTGGTGGTGTTTTCATCATTCAGAGCCCTTTCCAAGTTGTTGGCAAATAAAAGTCTTCCTTGATGATGGTAATTTCATGGTCTTTATCTCTCCTTGAGGAGGAAGTGCACTTGATGACTTCGAATTTTTTGTTATCATCCCGGTGATTTTTCAGGGCAAAAAGGTCAAAAACATTGCATAACATTGTGAATAAGAAATAAACAGTGCAGGTGAAGGGAAAAGGAGTTTTATATCCTTTGGAAATTCTGTAAGAGGAAAAAAGTCTCTCATCAAACTACATCTTCCTTGCAACCTCAAGGAAAAAAATCAAATTCTGTTCCAGTCAAGCTAGGCTTTGAAGTTTCTGCCCCAAGATGCCTGCCAACAAACCACGCAGGTCCCTGCCACCTCCATTTGAGACTATCTGTTGGAAAGCTGAAGGTTCTGGATGAAGTGGAGTTTTGGAGTACTAGGGCATCTTCTTCTCCACAAATTCTTCAATTTTACAGCTGTATGATCCTAAAGTCTGGGTAACCCTAAAGGTCTAATGTTTATATTTTCCACATCTTCAGGATCATAAACATGCAAAGTCAGTTGTGGTATCACTGATGACAAAAAATCATTTCTGTGTCATATGCAGTGATCCCCACCCACTAGAGCATTCATGTAAGATTCCTTGTCATCCTCTTTAGCCCAGATGGTGGATCCCTAACTGGTCCCACTGGAGTCCCTATAGTCTTGATAGCCAGAAAATGCATCTTCCTGTAAACTGGGTATTCTGACTAAATGACAATGCCTCCAACAGGGCACAGGAAGGTGGAGATATTTAGGACTTTGTAGGAATATTTTTACCCTCTGAAGACTGCAGAGCAGCCTGTATATTACATTTAGGTTCTAGAACAAACTAAAAAAAACACTCTTGTAATAATTGTTTCTAATAAATTAGCATAAAAATATAAAGGAAAGCCTTACACCAGCATATTTCCAGAAACTGTGGAGTCAACTTACTGCTTTTTTGCTTGCAAATATTTATTGATACCTTACAGAAAAAAAAAGCCCTGGTTTTACAGTCAAAGGTATCACAGCATAAATCCTAAACGAGAGAGTAAGTGAAATCTGTGGAGACAGTTTCGGTCATTAACTTTTACTGACAAACCCATTTGATGAAATCATCATATGTTGCAGGTAATGGGCAGAGACACAGTTTACCACTGCAGTTTTTTTCACCCATCACCACACATAAATTCTCAAGCTCAAATACAAACCAAAGTCCTACTCTGTGCCACAGGGGTGTCCTGGGCTGGTAGAAAGCAGGCAGGCTGTTGTAGCTAGAGAAACCAAGCTGATGGTAACTGACCATAATGGATCCTGCTACATATATGTGATCCTTCAAAGTCTTCGTCTAGATACTTAAAACATGGTCAGGGAAGAGAGCTTTCCTTCTGACCTTGTGCTCTGGTTTGGGCCACCCATATCTGCACAGCCCCTTATTTAACACTTCTGAGGATCTGGAGTTAGAGGGTATTTGTAAGATGCAATGGAACTGTAGCTCTACTACTCAAATGTATTTATTTGCAGTGCAGCCTCAGACACCACTGAAACACTAGAGATTTCTATCATCTGTGTATCATAAGCATCACAAAGCAACCAATTTAAGCAATATTATTGATGGTGAGTACAATGCAATACTCACTCTTTCATCTGTTACCGAATAGGCAGTTTTTGTAATAAGATGTTCCTTTTTTGTATCTCCTTTTTCTTCCAGCATAGTGCACGTGTCTCATCAATGCATCACCTCTCCATCTCATTAACCATCTGTGCTCAGAAGAGCTCTTTTTTCTCCTGCCTCTGTTCATTAATTTTCTTCTTCCTCTTTCTCACTGTTTCTCTCTTGCCATGTTATTTTTTATGTCTCTGGCGTACGAGATGTCTTCGGGGGGAGAATCTTGTTTGTGGTACAGATGATATAGTACACAAAATCCTATTTTTCTCATATGAATAGAAGCCTACAACAGATCTGGCCTAATTTTTCAGCAGTCTATATGTGTAGTCATGTTTTAAAGGGACATAGAAAAGATTTGGGACCAACCTCTTTAAAATCCAATTAGAGGGACATGGAACTAGGTCCAGGTTAACGGCTCAAGTGAAGGATGAAAAGTACACAAATCTATGGTGCTTAAGCTAAAACATTAATAAAGGCAGAAAAAAGGTAAGCATGTGACAGCAGTCAGGAGAGAATGCATTTTCTGAACTTCAACTTTGTAGTTCAATGCCTTCCACGTAAATTTTCCAGGGAAGGTAGGTCTTCAGAAAGGCTCCTGTCTTCCTGGATGCTCTAATAGCAAAAAAGCCAAACAGACCTTTTGGCAGACAAAGTTGAAAGCAGTTGTTGAATGAAAAAAGACCAGGATATTATGCAATATAAATCAGCACCTTTGCACAAACATCTAAGAAGCAGCAGCAACTTCTACAAGCCAGAATTAGAGGTGTCATAAAGAAATCAAAGTATTGTCAGTCCAGTTCTGGAAAGACAGTACTATCCATCTCTGAAATTAAAAGGGTTACAGTTAAATAAAGATACCCTAGCAATAAAAAAACAAAGGCTTGCACCTTGGTTCTTAGTCTGCACAAGCTGCAGGACAGTTGCAGAGGTGAAGAAATCAGGAATTCCCTGCACAGTGACCATTACATCTGAGGACAGTATCACCTGTGGAGGGATGACTTGAAGCTGTTGAGGGGTTTTTTGGAAGGCATAATGAAATTATAAATGGCAATATGCCATTAACCACATTAAAACTTCAGTAGATTAATAAGGTCCCAGGTTTGACCATCTGGATAACATTAGCAAGATCATTCTATCCAGTTACTCCCTGTACATAACATTATTCCTTTTTTTTTTTTTTTTAATTAGACATGTTTTCTGTGGCCAGTCTTAAGGTACCACAGAGGCCTGAACCCAGGAGAAAACCTTCCCTTTCTTTAGCCTGTTTTGGTCACCTTTCTTTGAACAATTTCTGCTTCAATTATATCTTTTTTATGATACAGTATAAAAAGGTACGAATCAAGGTTGAGACGCAGTACTGACTTATGTGGAGCAATGACAATGACCTGAAGTATTCCTATACCTTTATTACTAAATAGTCACTTCATCATGTCCCTGGACATTACTGACCTTCAGTAGCAGTGCCATGCAATCTCCTGATGCCATAGGGATAGTCAAGCAGTGAAGGTAACCCTTTTTTTCTATCATTTTTATCTCCTTCCCAAAGCAGTGTGAGCTGATATTAATCTACCAGACCAGTGAGGTCTCTACCTACAGTGTTTCAGAGTCAAGATTACTGCAGTCAAGACGCCACTCCCTAATTCATAGCTGTAAGATATTGAAGTGTACAACGGACATGACTAGCACATGTTTTATAGACTGGTTTACACACATTAGTAGCAATTGCTAAATGTGGCATCCCTCATGACCCAGGATTGTCACCTCTGCCATAAGAAGTGACTGTTCTTCTGTGCTCTGTTACAAGTCAGGCCCAGCAAGGAAGGGTGCAGACGTGCTGCCTCTGTGAGTGCATTTTCAAATAGATGGACAATGGTGTTGCAGGCATGTGAGATCAGGTAAGGGGACAGGCTGTGCTTAGGAGTGATGTGCTGGATTTCAGTAGTATTGGAAATTATTTCCTCACAAGTGTCAGCTCCCATGCTCCTGGCAGGATCATTCGTGTTGTCAAAGCAAAGGAAATGTTCCCATTGAACCCATCACCAGAGACACTGAGGCGTTTCTCCTCTGGGAGGAGCAAGGGCAGAATGATTTACTGTTCTCTGCCTATCTCTAACTGCCTGAGGCAGGGCACACAAACATGGCATGAGAGATGGGAAGGGTTATTTCTGTGTTTACACTCTCCTTCTGAAGAGTCATCTGTTACCACTCAGAACCTTTTTAAGTACAGGTTGTGACTCCAAAAACATCACAAAAAATGCTATTACTTGGTGCCACATGCAAACAAACAGCTGAATTGGAGGGATTTTAGAAAATATTAAACTTCCTGCTTGGATTATCTTAGTGTGGTCAGCTCTCCAACCGATGGTATGTCATGCACTCCTCTTCAGAGGCTTGGGGAGGTACAGGAAAAGCTGTCCTCCTTTTAGTCTTCCTGTTTTGAAAAATCTTCACATCTCTTTGTCTTCTTTTGTTCTCCACATGGACAGACATAAACAGATCCTTTCCCAGCCTTCCTCTTATTTTTTTTTCAGAGCATTCTTAGTTGTAAGAGCAGAAACGCAAAAGTTTAAAAAAAAGCCTCCACTTAAATAACCCCATTGAAAACCTGTCTGAAAGGAAGACATTTAAAAATGAGGTAAGTGGTACATTCAGACTGTCATAGGACTATTTTGAGCTCCCCTTCTTAGATTTGGGGTTGGGTTTTTTTTGTGTTCAAGTTCAAAGATGACAGCACAGTAGCTCTTCTGAGAAGAAGTGAAATAAGTGGATGACTTTGATAAATGAAACTATTTTTTCCTGTGATTAGCCTAGAAGTAAAAATAAAGCTAAATAGGATTAAACTCTTTCACAGCAAAATATAAAATAAACAGGAAGGGACAAACTCTGAGTTTGTCTGCTCTTTAATAGTGACTGAAAAGAAAAATAGAAATAACCTACAAAGAGGACTTACACCTGATTGTGTTTAGTTGGTAGAAGTGATAAATCCCTGCCCCATCCCTAGAAGTGTTCAAGGCCAGGATTAATGGGGCTTTGAGCAACCTGGTCTAGTGGAAGATGTCCCCACCCATGGCAGGGGGGTTGGAACCAGGTCATCTTTAATGTTCCTTCTAACCCAAACCCAAACCATTCTGTGAGTCTATGATCCCAATTACCAGGGCTAAGAAACTGTGATGCTACTTATAACCTCACAAAATGAGAAGACAAACTCACCTCGGAAACATGACATTCCTTAGAGGACATTGCTTCTTTGGAATTATTGTCTAAGAGAAAAGTGACAGTATGGAAGTATAAAACACCTTTTGTTTTTCATGTGTTTCCCTCATGCCTGGCAGAAGCTATTTCACAGGAAACAGTTATTCTATATTCCTTGGACCCAAAACATTCAAAAGTTTAAAAACACTTAGGAGACCTTTCTTCTGTAAAAAAAAAAAAAATCATAATATACTGTTTCATGACTTTGAAATGGTCTCCTTTGTGATTTTGATTATCAATACTAGGAACAGCTGCAGGGTTCAATTCTCAGTCTCAAGATAGGCCAAAATAAACCTTGTGAGAAGAGAAAACAAGTTGTTTGACTTGTTCAGCTCAATAAAAACAAAGTCATCAGCTTCACTGTTAATTTCTATCAGAGACATCCATCTGTGAACCATATGAGAAACAGTCAGGGGAAAAAAAAAAAGCATATGGATTTTTTTCATCTGGATCCCCAGACACAGCTGTAGTTACTGTGCTGTGTTGCTAAGACTTACACAATAAAAAACGGTTCAAATTTATCCCAGGTGTAATTCAGTGGAATTAGTACAGGAATGAATTGCTCTGTTAGGATGTGATTGCTCCCATTTATTATAAACCCTTTTGATAACTTGTTATTAATCTAGAGTATTTCTATCTTCCATGACAGCAGTACTGGTGATTTGCTCCACACAACCACAGCAGAGGTGGCAGTTTGGCAGACAGAAAAAGACACATTTAGGCACAGATGAACTTTGCAGATGTCTGAGGCAAGATAAAAGCTGCATTTGGAAAAAGAGGTCATTTTTTGGGGTAAGGAACTTCACACTTCAAAGTATTTGTATAGCATGCCATTTTTGGGTGGTTTCCAGAGGTCTCTGGATATGCCCACCTTTTCTGTTTTTGCAGATAAATAAGCAGAACGTATGGAGTGAAAAACTGGTCAAGATGTATGGATGTGATGGATGTATTCCTCCTCCTCTCACCCTGCACAGCTGGAAAACTCTCACACAGCACCTGTCACTAGGAAACCTTCAATCCTGTCACATATTGTCATCCCCTCCACTACTGCCTATCCAGGAGAGGACACACTCCTGTGCCTAGTGCAGGACAAGGGATCCTTCAGTCTCCAAGGGGTGTCTGTTTTCCCACTTGCTTATCTTCACATATAGTCCCCAGAGAGCAAAGAGATTCTGACAAAACAGCTGGAGTCAGCTTGAAAAGAAGTGTAGAAGAAGCCTGGAAATATGGAATGGGGGAAGAGAGACCTTGCAGTGAGAGGAGCAGCAATATGAACCTGGGTTGGTACTACCAGAAGCCACCCTGTATCATCACCACCTTGCCCAGGCTGGGACAAATGTCCTCCCCTGGAAGACCATGAGGAGACAGCACCTGTCCAGCAAGGGACAGCCAGGGGTGGTGAGCAGAGATCCACGGGTGCTGTGTGTGACCTTGCAGGGCATTTCACCCCGGCATATGTGGTACAAGCACACGTACATCTGGAGCACCCACATCACACCCCTGGTATTACCCCAACTGTGTTATTGAGGTGGATCTTTTGAATTAAATTATATTGAACCTGAATGTACTGTCCAGCAATTATCAGCTAATGACCTGTCATTATCAATATATTGCTTGAACATGATTTGGGTTTAAAGCATATTAATCTACTTGCTGTAAAAACCAGTAGTGTTACTTTTTCATTACACCAGTAAAATATGCCATTGTATTTATTGGTGACTGAGACCCTTAGTTCCACTGATCTTTGTTAGGTCTCAAAGGGAACATAAAATACTGTGTAATAGCACTGCAGTGTAATAGTATCATTCTTACCCCTCCACTACTAGCAAAACAGTACTGCAACAATTCAGTTTGAAAACGTGTAGTTCATTTATCCATTTACTAATGTGCCTCAAAACCAATTTACAGTTAACTACCGGGGGGGTACTGAAGAAAATACAGACCTAATATGGCAAACCATTGTATTGCACCCATTATGCTTTCTTCTTCTTCAAATAACATCTAGGATCAAATTAAATCCAATGCTAAACCTAGCTACTGCAAGCAGAATCTTGCCAACTTCCTCTTCACACCCCTTAAGCACAGCAATTTTGCAAATAGATATGGTGAAAACAAATCCCTTGAGCCTTGTTTATTTTGCCTGGTAATTGATGAGTAATCTTGGGATACATGTATGCATCACCCTGATGGAAGCTGAGCTCAAACATTTATTGCGGATTTTGTAGGTAATGGGTTTCCTTTCTTAGAGGCTCAAAAGCTCTTTCCTCTTGAAGGATGCTAACATGAGACACAGGGTGACAACCACTTTACTGCAGAAAAAGGTAAAAACCTGATTAGTGATCTGACTTCCCCTTTAACCCCTCCTGTAGGAAGACCTCCTTGTGTCTTGGTAGTTTATTTAATTGAACTATATGGTGTAACCCGACGGAGGGGTTCAGGGTACAGATTGTTACTCGAATCAATGTGATCCACAAAATGTCCGCTTTATTAACACAAAT
>JAWWLV010000121.1:108646619-108658140 GCA_035041135.1 Platyrinchus mystaceus | reverse complement strand
TTGAGCCTGGCCTTGAGGCACAGAGCTCACAGAAATGCAGGAAAGATTGCTCACCATCTATGCTAACCCTGCCACAATATGGTGAAAGAAAAGATTAAAAATTAGGACATGTTTTTCTGGTTATTGATTTTTATGGTTTTTCATGTTGTCTTTTGTGGCAGCCAATTTTGTTAAAAGCTCTACTCCACTGAAAATACACAAAGTGAAGAAAATTTCCCATTTTCAATGTTTTGTCAGTCAGTGACTTCCTAAACCAGACGTAAAATTATTTTGTATAGTTATCTATATGGACTTTTTTCCCTTAGAAATACGTAACTGCTTCCAGAGATTTCTTGTTATAGTGTGATGTGTGCTTGGTGGTCTATATCCTGGGACTGAAATGCCATCAAGCAGTGATACTTGCCATAGAGGGAATGATCTTCTTATAGCCCAATCCAAATATTTGCAAGGATCTGCTCATGTCTGAAGTATATTTTTTGAAGTCCTCCTGTACTGGACTGCTTTCTTAATGGATAGAGCAAAGAGTTTTATACTCAGATGATGAGGTCAGTCCCTACTCCAGCCATGAGTAACCACATCTGCAGCTTTTTGGGCACTTGCCACCTGAATTTAAGTAAAGAACTGCAAAGGTCACCTTCCCACAACCACATGCTTTAGCAGATGTTGCATCAGCAGAATACAGAAAACAGAAAACAGGACGTTTCAGGAACAAAGCAGATTCAAGAACACCATGAAGACACTGAGACACCTGATGGGAGCACGGTTATCATTCATCCTCCCTCCACTAGAGCAGACAATAGCAGAAGTGTATCCTGTGGAGGCACGAGGTGAGGGGAAGGAATGCTTACGATGGAAAGATATGCCATACAGAGAAATATCACAGTCATCTTTCTTCCCTTGGCAAGTAGAGACACACCATTAACTATGCAAGGACACAAAGGAAGAAGAGACTGCATTGGCCTGAGCAGTGAAAAGGTTTATGTGTGATAAATAGATCAAGATCCATTATCGACAGACTGCTTGCTACCCCACCCATGAGCAAAGGAAGGGAGAAAGGGAAGTGTTCACAATGTCAGGACTGAAAGGCTTGTCTTCTTCTGCCATCAATGGTAAGAATGAGGTGGTCCCTTTCACAAATAATTCAGAACAGTAGACTCCTGAGTGGATGAGATCCTCACATCTTGAGTATGTGGAATGGATCTCCTACAGAGATGTGGCAGTTCCGCTTCACCACACAGGGACCTCAGACTAAGAGCAGTTTTGATTCCTTTGCCCACATGCTGACATCTACAAAGTAAATATCCATACTTGATTTAAACAGGCTCTAAACTTAACAGAGGCTAACTTTGAACTCAGTGGATTGTATAATCATCTTGAGTCCTTTCCTTCCACTCTAACAAAGCCAAGTAAAATAGATAAAATTTCCCATCACTTTCCATCTTGCATAAACAATGTCCAAGACGACTGTTTCAGAAGCAGACATCTGTTCTGCATGCATACAAAACCAGAAGGATGGAATCCCATTCCTGAGTAAGGTGAGATGAATCTCATCAATATGAGTCTGGACTCAGTTAATTCAATATTCTGCCTTTGGCAGTAGTAAATTGCTAAAATGCAAAGAAAGACCCGATTGAGCTGAGCTAACTGTGATCACTACTGACTTTAGATGCCTTTCTAATTAATGAACCAATCACAGGAAGCTCCGACTTTTCACCTAACATAGTTATGAATTTTAAATATCCACCAAAACCAAATAGTTTCCAGTAAAGATGATGTGATTTGCAAAATATCCATTTCGATCAATCCTCATATGTACAGGATTATAAAGTTATCTATATCCCATCATTCAGTGCTTTAAACAGTGGCATAGTTTAAATCTTTATGAAGATGGTGAAGAAAATCCATTGAAATTAACAGGCAAGGAGAATACCAAAGTATGATTATAGAAACTTCCAGGGTAGAAAATTCCTAGTATTGATCATATGAAAAATGCTATTCCAGGAATCACCAATACCTTCACAAATATCTGATTATTTTCTTTGGAGATGTCAGGCAACTGTGAAGGACAATAAACCAACCATGGCATTTTTCATCATGAAAAAGATGTCAACCTTCAAGCCCAGAGGCTCTACTGCTAAAAATATGCAATACCTGCAAGTGTAGGATCCAATAAATAGTGCTAAAGATCTCCTACAGCCCTGGAGATTCCTATTCCAAGCTGGGAAAAATGACATTTGCTCTCTTATATTACTCTGAATAGTCATAATTTTAACTCCAAATCTGGTGTTTTGTTTCACAGTTTAATGGGACATGGACGTGGACTGGTCTCAGACCATCAGTTACCAAATTATAAAGGTAACGTTCCCTCTTTGTACCTCTCTGTCAAATCTCCTGCCAACACGTTTTTCTAACCAGTCAAATTCCCTTGATACAGCAAAACATTCTTCACATATCAACCACCCCACCAATGTGACAGTGTCCATGAACTTGCTTACAGTGCACTGCCCCATCATCCAGATTATTAATAAAGACATTAATCATAAGGTAATCAGTCACTAAGCTATATGCTCTACTGAAATTTCAAAAGTCTTGATTTGTTGTTGGGTTTTCTTTGTTTTTTGTGGAGGGAAAACAGTGGGAATAGATATCATAGAAATCTAAGCACATGAATATCTATTTGACATCAGTCATAAAAAACACAGCAATGACAACGAAAGCACAAGCAGTATTTTCTCTTGCCTGTTGATAACACTAAATATATCAAATGTATACAACACTGGTGAGAAGAGACTTTTAGCCTCTATCTTAGAGCTGAAAGGGACGTCATGCTGTCTAGCATGATCTACTCATAATTCAAATTCAGTGTTTCCAGCCTGAAATGATGGGTAGGTGGCCCAAAAAAATGAGGAGCCTGCATTGCAGTGCTTAGCTAGTTCAGTGAACCATGGAGGGCTCATGAGGTTTGCTTTTTATTCTCTTTCCAGTATTGCTACTAAAGAAAGAGATTTTTATTGGGGTACTGAGCACTTAGTATTAAATACTGTCTCTCCCTGACTTGAGAGAAAACAAAGATATTTGTGGTCCTGCACCCCTTCAAGGTTCTCAGATTAGGATCCCTGTGAAACCTGAACTTCTTTCTTCATCTGCCAACTGTTTCAGTACCAAAAAAATTAACAGTTCCAGAGCACATGTGCAGGAATTCAGGATCCATGCTGTTAAAAAGACAAAAAAGCCTTTTGCTAGTTTTGGCCCAGACCTGCCAGCAGGCTCCCAAATGATTGGTTCCTCAGCATGGTTTGGGAATAAGTTCAGATCAGGCACCTTTCCCATGAAGAGATGGATATTGGAGGGAAGTGAATGGCCTGGCACAGCCTGGCTTCACTTCAGCTCCTGGCACTGGCTAGTTTGCTGGTAGAGATATAAATGTTTTCTCAATCATATCAGAAACAAATCCACCTTCTCCCCTGTGTTGTAGTTCAAATGTCTTCCCTCTTCCCTCTCCAAGGATATATAGGATTCCTCCATTGCCATTGAGAAGTTGACATACTTTTCCCAGCATCTGGGTTTCTCAGTACCTGACCTCAATGTTTCCTCTGTGTCAGACAGAGGCTGCTGCTGTCTTCAAAGGAATTCAGTACTAATAACTCTGTCTGGCAGGGAATGACAAGCTCAGAGAATCAAAGACAAGAACATAAATCTAAAAATCTCCAGCTCAGGAATCATCTCCCCACTCCCCACTCATAAGGATGCAAAACTGAAGAGAGGTGGGAGGATTTACTGAGTGCAGAAAAGTGTATGAGGAATGAAGGAGTGAGAGTTAACCACTTACTAATGAACTTGTGAAAGCAGGAGGTTTCCCTAGATATTAATACATAGAGTTCACTTCAAAGTCCCTCTGAACCCTCTTAAGGCAATTGGGTTTGCTGTATTTTCTCACACCAGGCCAGGGAGATCCCACTGCTGTGACAGTTGACAGGCTAAAGGTCACCTTCTCCCTTTCCCACAGGGACATTCCAGCCAGGTTCTGACAGTTTGCCTGTTCCTGGTTTCTCTTAGGGATAAATATCTCTCTCGGATGTGATAAATGCAATGTGGGAGCACTCTGGGTTCCTGAAAGAAAGGATTTGCAAAACTTACAGACACCTCCAGGAGCTGCAGGGCCAAGGTATATTTCTTGCTCACTCTGCTTTGTATCAAGACAGAGTGCCCTTGACACCATCTTCCTTACTGGGAGCTGGACAGCCCTTGTACAGGGGACCATATGCATCATCAGACCCCCCTATACCACAGCTCCTCTGTTGCTCTCAGTGTCACAGAACCATAAGATCATTTGGATTAGAAAAGATCTTTAGGTTCATCCTGTCCAACTGTTAAACCAGCACTTCCAAGTCCACCATTAAACCATGTCCTTCAGAGCCACATCTACACATCTAAATATCCAGGGATGGTGACTCTACCACTTCCCTCAGTAACCTGTCCCAATGCTTCACTGTCCTTTCAGTGAAGAAATTGTTCCTAATATCCAATCCAAACTTCCCCTGGTGCAACCCAAGACCATTTCCTCTCGACCTGAAGATGTCCTTCAGTCTCATCTGCCTGTTCTCTGCTCTCCAGGCCTGCTAGGATACGCTCTGGGGAGTATGACATCCATCTCAGTGTTAATGTACTGCGTTTGCTAGATCAACTTTTCAAGGGCTGGGGAATTTTCAAAAGATACTTACACATAGCAAGGTGTAAGGTGTAACTGAAAAGGTTACTGGAGCCCTCCACTGTTTTCGTTTCTTCATCCCAGGTGGCTCTACATAGACTCATTATTTTTACATATAATGTTAATTGTATTGGGAATCCTTGTTCAAACAGATAAGGTGATCCCAAGTGAACTCTTTACCAGGACTAGTCTAAATTAAAGCATGAAAGTCTTAAAGTCTTCTTCCTACATTCATAGACTTCTTTGTCCCACAGGAGCTCAACTATTTCAGCCCACAGAGGATGATCCCTGTTCATAACCGTAACATCAGTGACATTGGCTGTTTCAAAAATTAGGCCTGTGCTCTTTCACAGGCAGTGGAACTGGCTGATGGAGAGTTTGGGTTTGTAGAAGGTAATTTTAACCAAAGATAAAGTAAATTTTGATCTCAGCTTCCACCTAATCCCTGACTCCTTGTGTTGGGAAAAAAAAAGGAAGACCAGACTACATATCAATTCACACTTCATTGTGTGAATAAAGTGAGGAACTTGGTGTCAGAAAATGCCTGGCTTGAAAGTGTAGAAGTCTAAATACCACTAAAATACTTGAAGTTAATTTTCTTAATATTGTTGAAAGATTTGTGATTTGAAGCCTATAACAGGTGAATGTGAGCAGTCATGGTGGTCATCAGAGCCAGCTTGCAGATCCACATGAACACTGGGTCAGGACTGGGAAAATAGGATTGTTAATCTTCCCCTAGAAGTGCAATTGACTGACTTGCTTTCTAAGTGAAAAAGCAATTACCATTTTCTCCTTGTCACCAAAGCTGCTTCTGCATTTCTGCCTCCCATCTCCCATAATTAGAGCAGACACCCATAAAGTTTGATATTGACATTGAACACTGCTGAGGGAATGGAAACCTACTGGGAAAAGAACAAGTATGAATGGGTGTCCTGGAATTTTACAATGCCTTGTGTTGCAGCCTTTTAAAGCTGTCAAAAAAATATACATCACTCGTTTTACAGGTAAATGACTACAAGATAAATACGTGGTCCTATTTCGCTAATGTTTTTGAAAGTGACAGCTGTATTGAAAAAATTGAGGGCTATTAAATGGAATGAAGTAGGTAAAAAATATCAATAGTAGTTACAGCTGATGGTCATTTTTTGCACTTTCCTAAATAGGAAGAAAAATATTTGTTTAATGGTGCACACAAATAACAAACACGCCTTGATCAAAGTTTTTTCCCATGCTAAGTTATAAACCTTCTTATTGTAAGTGTTCCATACAGATATGGCAAAAAGTCTTCCCTATGCCTGAGAAACTTGCATCAAGAAATGCAGATACTAAAATAAGGCCACCCTTAAAAAAAACCCAGCCAGTTGTATGAATATAAATTTCTTTTAAAATGCAAATGAATCAGATTAAATTAAGATGAAACCCACATATATGTGCTGAGTCACTAGTTTGTATTTTCTGTCACCTTTGGTCTGAATTTCAAATTTTAGGAGAGTTTCCTTAATATTCGTAGCCCATTACATTCCAGCCAGAGTGGGCTTATATGGGTGTCTTCTGCTCTTCCTCAGGCACTGCTTCCATGTGTCTGAATTACAAATTGAGGATATTTAGCATGCTTGTTTTGTGCATATCTGTTTAATTACGGCAGACAGGGCAGCTGGCCACTTTGCAGAAAGAGCAAAACCAACACATTTTCTTTTATTCTTTTTGGGCCAATACCAAATCTTTAATGTTTATGTAATTTTTTTTTATTATTATTTTAATTAAGAGACAGGGGAGAATCAAATTTTTGTGCTTGGCATTGAAAGACTTGAGGTTATTTTTATGGTCTATATGATTTTTCTAGGATCACGTCTATTAAAAAATAGATTTTAGAATTCTAGTGAAAAACAATCAATTGTAGGGGCTCTGTGGCCTTCCAGAAACAACAATTTGAGAGTCAGAATGCCATGTTCCTTGCTGCTCTCCAGCCAAGATGGAAATCTCACTATAGTCGTTATTTTCAGGCTGTCTCCATAATCATTAAACAACAGTAGTAACAGAAAAAGACCTTAACTATAAAGTCCTGCAGACAGGAGTAATAATAGAAAATTCCTTATTATAAATTTTTGTGCATGATATGAATTAGGCAGTTTCTCTGTTATTGGTTAAAAACAGGAAAAAAATAAAACAGACAAACAAATAAACAACCCCAAACCCACAAAACCTAAACTGAAGAATATGCAGATCATGTGTTAGAATAAGAAACTGGGAAACAGCACACGAATATGGGCTGTTGTAGTCAAGGATGGAAAAGGTGAAGAACTGGCTCACCAAAGAGGTTAGAGTTTTACAGGAGAATGGAGATATGAGCAACTTGATCTAGTGAATGGCATCCTTTTCCATGGCAGGGAGTTGGCGCTAGGTGATCTTTAAGGTCCCTTCCAACCCAAACCATTCTATGATTCTAAATCCCTGATATTTGCAGAAAGAGCTCTTCTGAAATGAAAGGCATTCCCAGAAGATCTTAAATTACTACAAGTGAAGTCCTAGTTAAGCCAAGATGGATGAAGAGGATAAATAATTTATATAATTTTCCTCCCTCCAATATGTTTCTTGAATATTAATCTTCCAGTTTAAAACCTGCCTCTGTCCCTCACAACAGTAACAAACATTTAGCAGCATTCCCTGCATCTTGCAACTTGTTTTCTAGACATTTCTTTCGATTTCAAGAATAATTTTCCTACAATTTACTGGCTGGGTCACCTTCCATCCAAAATGCTGTTTGTCCTAGGTCTTTCTATTTCCATGCCTGCACAATTCAGTGACATTTTGTTCCATCTGTCCATCTGGTTAACACACCTGCCTTCTCTTCCTCCAGGAACAGAAGCTGATGACTATGACAAATAAATGTTTGGACTGAAAAACAATGCAGCCTTGTTCCTTCATCACACGTGCTATTTTTGAACTTAAACATCAATGAAGTTCCAAAACTCACGACTTTATTTCAGCAGAAATGTTCCCCTGAAGATTTGCAGGGAATGAAAGTTGAAAGGAAGATATAGGGGAGCAAGTCCACTGTTCAAGCAGTCTGAAACATCACAGCCTGCAAAAAAATTGGATCAATTCTTTAATTTTTACATCACATTGCCCAGTATATTACAGGCTGTTCCAAAATATTTTCATACAGTACAAATTTTACAGATTGTTCAGGAGGGCCAAGATGTTTTCAGCAAAAAATAAGCATTCAGTTTTGACTGGAAAAGAAGACAAAAGTGTAACAAAACTATGCTATATGTTGTTGGTTTTGTTATTTAACATAAGGAGTAAAGACATAGTTCCCAAACTGCACTGCAAGAGGATTCACAATACATATTCCTTTTAGACAATATGCAAATGAATTTTTGTGCATCCAAGAGAAAGAGAGAGAGAACAAGGAGAGCAAAAGTGATTTGTGTTTTTCCTTAGCAGAATTTAGCAGTAGATCGTTCTATTAGTCCATGGCCTTGTGATTGCTGGTAGTTTACTTTCCCAAACATTACTAAGTAGAGATGACAAATGTGATTCTCCCAGTGTAAGTATTTTGTCTCAGCACCCATGAAGTTAGTGAAAACATCAACATGCACAGAGGAAAATGTAACAAGTGTCTTACAAAGGGATCTGTGAAGTGGCGATCCCCCTTTTACTCAGCTTTTTTTTAATGACAGTTATTTTTACAAGTTGAAACAGTTCAGAAAAAAAATGACTGCTGGAGAATTCTGCAATTCTAGTTGAGTTCACTAAACTGGTCTCTGCAATTCTAGTTGAGTTCACTAAACTGGTCAATGACTGACCACTCTCTCTGCTGTGAATCAGGTATCTGATACAGACTACGAAGGAACAGCATCAAGTAATCCAAGTAATTCTCACTTGCACAGGAGCAGTTGGGATGGCTGCAGGGTTGTTTGGAAGGAACAGACATCATTTTACATAAGCCTTACAAAACCTGGATAGAAAAAGAAGGAAAATAGTAAACCTGCTTCTTACTACAGGATGGTTTTGAACTTGACTGTCAGTAAAAGTTTGCCTCAAGTTTCCCTCAGTAGATGAGCCTGAGGTTCAGGAGATATGGATTTCTCTGACCTCGTTGGGGTATGAAAAATCTGAGTTGTCTAGGTGGAGGATTTAGATCCTGCTGCTCTTAATGAAAATAAAGGAGCAGAGGGTAATTTCTCCTACCCTGAAATACATGCTTACAAGATTAATTGCTCTCTGACATCCAGCAAGACAAACTTTCTGAAGGATCTCCAGCACCTGGCTAAGCAGCTGGTGCCAAAGGATATCAGACAGGATTTCCCTCTAGAAGCCTTCAAAGACAGCTCATGCAAAGCACTGGGTACTCAATAAATGGAGATATTTATGTCCAGCAGAACCCTTTCACCATTAGTCTAAAATTTAGGTTCAGCCTAGCAGCTTTAGTTCCCTGAAGAATTTATGGCTGATTTTCAGTCCTGCTCTTCAGGAATCAAGTGAGGAACCTAACATAGGAAAATTAAAAAGAGCTGTCCTCACTTTGTTGTAAGAAGGGGAGGAGTCTTTCACAGCAACACACAGAAGGGAATGCCAAACAAGTGGAAACATGCTAAATTCTCAGTGGTAAAGTTATTTTGAAATTAAATTGATCTTTGGAAACTCTTACACAAGACATTACCTCCCAGGTATTAACTCTAAGATAGGGTACATCCAAATCCACGGGAAGCATGTAAAAAATGTTTCTGACAACATCTCACATCTAGAGTGGAAACACAGAAAAACCTAAACCTGATCATGGCAGATACAGGGCTGATAAATTAAAGGAACCCGTTTGGCACTTTCTGCAGTTAGTTGACAGGAGGGGCTGTGATTCCACAGGGAGGGTCTGCATCTCACAGAACCTCCTGTAACTGGTGAGCTCTCTGAGGAAGAAAGGGAGAAATGGATAGGCAAGAAAATACTATTGCAATATTATCAGGTCAACACTCTGATACTTTGGTGCTCCATCTGCTCAACACCCTACAGAGTTGGTGGCTGCCCATGCTCTGCCCTGTGTGCAGACAGATAACACTCTACAAGTCTGAGCAATGAAACAAGTATTTGTTGGTCTCTGCTAAGAGACAGCTTGTCCCTGGAGCCAAGTTCTGCTCACATATAAGTCAGACTTAAAGTTTACCCACACCGCTCTGGGAACACGATCAGGCCTTTTCTGTTACGTTCTTAATGCTCCCTCGACTGTTGCTTGTGAAAGATGATAGCATGCACCACCAAGAGAGCACTTCATCAAGAGTAAACAAACAGCACCAAGGGAAAGAAAAAAGTTGAATTGAGCAGCCCATTGTCCCAAAGCTGTAAAACTCATCTATAAGATCATATTCAGCAACTGTTTGCAATTACTGCAAACTCTGAGGAGACAAATCTTTGTCCTTAGCTTTTGTCATCCCAATAGAGTCACATAGGCTTAGAAATAAAAGCTGGAAAAAACCTCAATAGGTGATCTAATGCATCACTCATAGTCTTTGTTATTCAAACAAATAAAGGATAATTTCTGTACAATTACTCTACTGCAATTGCAGTTTTTTAAAAAAGCCTTTTACCAGCATGGCAGCTGCTAACAAATCAAAGACTGTGCTAGTCACTGAGCTCCTCTAAGATTTACAGCAAAATATATCCCCATCTTCATTTTGCACTGTGGAGTACAGTGAAATTGTTATAATACATTGCAGTAAATCTCAGAGACTCTTTCCATAAATCAGGTAAGAACTTTCTCTGCCCTCCCAGGGCTGTGGTTCGGTGTAGAGCTCCTGAGGCTCCAGTGCAGACAATATCATTGTGTGTCACCATTACACTGTCCATACTCAGAAAAAAGGCAGAATCATAGAATCATAGAACAGACTCAGAATCATAAAGACTGTAAAAGATTTCCAAGATCATCAAGTCCAATCTTTGACCAAATACCACCACACCCAATAAACCATACCATGAAGCGTCGCATCTACTCTTTTTTAATACTTCCAGGGATGGCAATTCCACCACTTCCCTGAGAAACCTGTTCCAGTGCATGACCAGTCTTTCAGTGAAGAAATTTTTTGTAATATCCAACCTGAACCTTCCCTAGCACAACTTGAGGCCATAACTATCATAATCCAGACTTCAGTCTGGGCAGGAGGTGGTGCAGCACTTCTCTAAAAGCAACCAAGGTGTAGATATATGATCATATGAGTTCTTATGTGAAAGCCAAAAATGGTCATAAATGTTCTTCTTCATGCTGTGTCCCTCATCATGCTGCCAGAGCTGACCAGTAGTGAGGCAGATAGCAGCTATAATCAAAAGGGAATTTAAGTGAAGACACAAGACTCCTCTACCACTAAAGAGACAATGAAAAGTAAACAATTTCGACCGTAAGTACCCCAGGGCAACATAAACTCCAGAAAAATCCACTGGTTCAAGGTGTTTTTTCAGATATGGGATGGGGTTTTTTGGGGGTTTGTTGTTTGGGGTTTTTTTAACACCTTAAGTCAAATCATCACTTTTACAGCTCAGTGATGTCTTGCTCCTTTCATCAGGTCACCTCTGAGGGAGACATTGCAATCAGGTTTTATCTGATACCATCAGAGCAGATGAGCCAGCTTACTGTACATACAGTATCATCATCATGGCAAGGCTTCGCAAATGAAAATTTGAGAAGGGCTCTACCCACGCTTGCTACAAGTGCGCTGATGGCTAAAGAGGCCAATGTGAGATAGAGAAGTCCGGTTGCAGAAGGCACAGCAGAAAGACTCCCTGGGTGAGATCGACAAGACGCGATTCTTTCTGCGTTGTCTT